>BMAO01029954.1:0-26044 GCA_019973975.1 Trichonephila clavata | reverse complement strand
TTCCCTCAAAATTGGGGTGGAACCGAGCCAAAACATACTGTCACCTGCATGGTGCTCAAAACTACGGCTAACGACAGCCGTACAATATAGCCCGATGCAATGATGAATTTCATGGGCCTCGATCTGACTACGTCAGACAGGTGGCATTAGCAACTACAGAAGTATTTCATTAGCATTTTTTTATTTTCTCCCTTTCTTTTTGTTCCTGGTTTTCCCTTTTTTTTTAATGTTTTGGAATTTTATATGTTTTTGCCTTAACTTTTTTCTTTTTAAGTGCAGTCAGTTAGCTTCACTACATAAATTTCACACAATATTTTGTTGTAGATTTCTACTGCAAAATCTGTGTTTATATTTGAATTTTTCTTGCATATTCGAGTAAAAATATCTTCAACCTCTCTTTGCGTCGAAATTGAGCAACATTAATTGATGCACAATAGAAGTATTTCATTAGCATTTTTTTATTTTCTCCCTTTCTTTTTGTTCCTGGTTTTTCCTTTTTTTTTCAATGTTTTGAAATTTTATATGTTTTTTGCATTAACTTTTTTTCTTTTTAAGTGAAGTCAGTTAGCTTCACTACATAAAAATAATGCCTTTCAGGAAATCAAACTTAGGTCATCATACTCACAAGGAAAAATTAGTCCTACGAGTGTAATTGCACATCAAATTGAGGAGGAACAGGCATCAGCAAACAAGAAAAGCAGACAAAGAATGGCACAAGCACATACTGAGAGCGCAGCAGAGCAACAGGCAGCTAAACCTGAGGATGCACATTTGCGAGCCCAGCATTCATGTTTTGCAACATCAGATCTGCTCTGTTCTCAACAAAAGGAACACAGTAGGTTGCGGGTGGCTGAAAGATGTCAACCAGAAACAGCACATCAGCGTCAAAATGATTTTGGAGTGAGCAATCACACAATGACAGTCACCTTGCATTCCAGTACAACCCGGTGGAAGATTATAGGTTGAGCCAGCATATTCTCATCAGCACAATGACTGAAGTGTATCTTTATTGCAATTCTCTGAAATTTAAGGGAGAAACAAAAGGAATGTTTTGCACCACTGGAAAAATTAAACTGTCTCAACTTGGAGAACCACCAGGGCCATTAAATCAGATATACTGCGGAATCAAAACATTCCCTATATAACATCAGGAAATACAATTCATGTTTCCAAATGATATTGTTTGGAGAAATGTGCATTTTTGAACACATCTCTGATTTAACAGAAATATCCATAAGCATTGTAAAACTAACCCATTGCCCTCGAGGAATCCAGAGTAGAGCCATTTAAAATTTATCTTCAAATTTGAGGTTTCCACTATAAATACAATGTCAATAAATTTAAGTTCATAACATAAAGACAAAAATAAGTTGTAATAACTTCAAGTATTTGGTTAACAAATTACAAATGATATTGGTTAAGTAAAGTTTTGTGTATATATATTTATACATTTTTTTAATAAAAAATCATACCACCTATGCAAATGTTTAAACATACTGAAAACGTGCTTTCTTCTTAACCAGACTGAACCACAGCAACGCGTGGCAGGCTAAAGCTAGTTATTTAATAAAAATTAGCCAAAATAAAAAATTTCAATGTTGATCTAAGTAGAAATTGACTTAAATTTTTTTTCTATACAGGGCGTCCAGCCTTAATGTGACCCAATAGCTAATTCCCGAACCGTTCGGCTTAGACGTGCACTTCCAATTTGAAAAATGTTTTTAAAAAGGTAAGGGATGTTTTTACGTGCTTTTCCAAACAAAAAACCTATTTAGAAAAAAACTCCAAAAATTAAATTTTTATTCGGTTTCCAGGTCCTATCACTTATATTTAGGAAAAGATGCAGTACACACAAAAACAGAGTAAACACAAAACGTTTCATTTTATTACGATAAAAACTGGCCGAGTTATGGAACTTTGAAAATCGCATATTTCCTCAATTTTCCCGGCCGTTTTCAAGAAGCTAGTAAGGGGCCGTCTCCAAAGTGAAATTAATTGGAACTCTGCCAGGTAACTTTCACTCTTGCACGTCACTTTTATGTAAATCGTTTTTAAATTTAAAAGTATACGTTAATAATACAATAATTGAGTACTTAAGAAATAAAATTTATTCTGTGCACGTGTAAAACATAGAAAAAATAAAATATTTTGGACGAAGAAAATATTTCAAATGCAGTTCCAAAAAAATAGGCTTTTTTGCTGCGGTACTGATCATGATGATTATTAAAAATATGTTGTGTAGTCGCTAGCAATTGCAATATTACGAATTCTTGTACGAGAGAACGAGATGTATACAAATGAAGAATACTGCGAAATGGTACTGTTGTATGTGCAGTGTAATCGAAATAAGAGAGAGGCGGCAAGACCTTATGCAATTAAATTTCCCAGTCGAAGACATCCATCCTATTTGTACAATTGCCCGTGCTGTTCAACGCTTGTATAAAACTGGGAGTTGTCATAAACGTATTCCTTTGTCTCGTGCCGCACCTTCAAGCTTGCGGATACCTGCTGAGGATGTTCTAGGATATGCCCTGGCTCATCCTGAAAGTAGTGTCCGGGATATTAGTAAGGCTTGTTCCTACTCAAAATCGACGATGTGGAACATATTATATACGTACGGTGCATATCCTTATCGTCCAGTCCTGGAGCAGGAACTAACGCCCCGAGACCAGGAGCGTCATTTTGATTTTTGCAATTTCGTGTTAACACTGGATGAAAATCCATATTTTTTTAATGAAGTTTTGTGGTCGGATGAATGCCAGTTCTCGAGGCAAGGCACTAATAATACGCAGAATACGCATTATTGGTCCCTCGAAAATCCACATCTAATACAACCGAATTGCCACCAAGTGCGTTGGTCGATGAATGTGTGGTGCGGAATATGGAAGAGCACCTAAATTGGCTTAATGTATTTCGATGTACCTTTAACCTCAGAATCATACACGAAAATTTTATCTGGACCATTAGCCGATTTTTTTGAAGATGAAGTTTCCTAAGTCCTCTGGATTTCTTTCTCTGGGGCTTCCTGAAAAACAAAGTGTACGAACGTGAATCCACGAGTATATCCGATTTACTCAAGCGAATCAGCATGGCATGCAGGTCTGTGACATTAACTATGTTGCAGAAGCTACAGGCGGAGTTTCTGACGCGGGTTCGATACTGCATTTCTGCGGAAGGCAGTCATTTTGAACATTATTTAAGTTAATTTGGTCATTCTGATATAATAAAGCCCTTGATTCATGATTGGCGCATCATTCTACATTATACTATAATCTGAACGGCAAATCATGTATTATTTTGCTGCTATTTGTTAAAATAAGCTGAATTAATCTTTTCTGTACAAGTTGTATTTCTTTAATTTAACTTTTATTGTTTGCCATACAGCAATACAAATTGTCAATCTATGATGTTTAAAACGATGTTTCAATATTACTATGATGTTTTTCTTTTGCTCTTTCTGTAGATAGTGAATTACTGTTCACTAAACTCAATGTATATACGACCCCCTTTTCTGAGCAATTCAGATGCTTCAATTTTATGTAGGCATAACTCGGTCAGTTTTTATAGTAATAAAATGAAACTTTTTGTGTTTACTTTGTTTCTGTGTACTGCATCTTTTCCTAAATATAAGTGATAGGACCTGGGGACTGTATAAAATTTAATTTTTGTAATTTTTTTCTAAATGGGATTTTTGGTTCGAAAAGCACGTAAAAACATTCCTTACCTTTTTTAAAACATTTTTCAAATTGGAAGTGTATATCTAAACCGAACGGTTCAGAAATTAGCTATTAGGTCATATTAAGGCTGGACACCCTGTATATTACTTGTTCTTTTGTATTTTAAGCGGCTCTCCCCTCACCATCTGTATTTTTTTATATTTTAAAAAAAGATAAAACTCTGTGTGAGATAAATATGTTTTTATTTCATCGCTTAATATACATGCAATTGATTTGTTAAATTTATGTATTGAAAAGTATAATGCGCAGGATTGCTTTATAATCCAAAAAATTTTCTGGAACACAACAGGCTTCATCAACATACTTTACTAGATAACTTTTTCCTACATTTGGTCACAAAGATTTAAATCAAATCATGCATAAGTTGTTCTCCTGCTAAAATACTAAAACTCAAATAAAAAAAGAGGGTAATTTTAACTTCTGAGAAATGATTGTCTTCAAATTAACATAATCCACACATGCTTTACACTAACTTATCGAACGCAATTCGATCAGATTCCGAAAGTGACTTTTCCCAAAACAACAAAAAAATATATAAAACCTTAGTTACTTAACAATGTTGTTGTGTCTTACAATGAAAGCTATGAATACCCTGTTTGCAAATGGACTTTTTATGGAAAATTTGAGCGCATTTTTCTAGAAACTATTTTGTAAAGCAATTAATCCCCCAACTACATAGATGGGAAAATGCATATTACTATTTATTTGACTAAAAACTTCTTTAACATTTTTTTTCCAGTTTCCATTTTTGTGTTAAATGTATGTCGATAAAAAATATTCAAATGGTTTAATCTCGCAAAACTCACAGGCTGTAGCTAGTAGCTCTTACACATAACGGCTGCTTATGTCATAAGGGGAAACATTTGACTTTGTTTTATGGAGGCCGGGATCTATTATAATTATATTTATGAATGAATCATCATTTAGCTTGCACTCTTAAGATAATTTTGAGATTTTAAACTGATTTCCAAATCCGATGAATTATGTCATTAGTTGTTCATTTGTCTCTCTGTTATTACATCTTCGAAAAAAGTAATTGCAGTTATTCGAATATCGGTAAGCGGTTAATTTTAAAAGCTGTCCATTAAAGTATTTATTTTAAAAGTCATCAATACAAAATCTTTAAAAACCCTTTCGTGACGTTGAGTTAATCTACTTAAACTTTTCATTAAACATTTTAATGTAAAACATTTATTCCAAAATCCGAAAAGAATATGCACCCAATTATAAATTTGAAAATCGATGGTTCCGTGAAAATGGCCATCTGTAAAGAATATTATCGAATCCATTGAAAGCAGTACCAATATATAACAGTTAAGAAAAAAGAAAAAGAATGCAAATCTCAGATATTTCGACTACAGCGTACATTTCGGTATTGACCAATTATAAAATAAATTTGCCCAATCTCTAATTTTCCTATATAATTTCAGTAAAATGGATTATGATTTTCAGGTTTTTGGAATTTGAAATTACTTAAAGCACGCTCTCTGAACTGACCAAGTTTAAACTCTACGACATTTTTGGTCTTGCAATGAAGCTTTTATTATTTCTAAAGTTCTTTAAGTATAATGTAAAAAGTATCAGGATTTTAATATTCTGCGAAGGTAAAATAACTATAAATTATACTTCTATTTAAAAGAGCAGACGATTATTACATATTTTGGTATATAACATTCATTTTTAATTTCATAAAGTTTAAATAATCGTTTGGCATAATTTTATTCTTTATACACATTCATTTATTTAGTTTCTAGCACAATAACGTTAATAATAACTTTTTTAACGAATTAACGTGTCAAATCTATTGAAATTTAGCACGGATTGAATGCTTAGTTTGGTGATGACTCCTTATAGAGGTCTCAAGTATTCCAGTAATGCAAGATGTTTAAAAAAGACAGTGAAAATTTTAAAATTTGGCTCATAATCGTCAACAGAAAAAAAAACCTAAATGGAATGAAAATTCCATAAATTCGTAATCTAATTCTTGTTGACCGACGGATAACAGTCAACAAAGCTAGAGACATAACATCTGAATTCGGGAAGTAGGCAATTAATTATTTGGAATGAGCTTCAATTTCTTAAAATCATAGCAAGATGGGTATCGGGGTCTCAGGGGTGTTAACTTTTTCTGGAGGACTGAAAATATAAACAATATTCAAATACATATAACTCTTTTAAATTAAAATTAAATAATTAGAATTTTTTACACATTATTTATAAAGGAATGAGGCTTCAGAAAAGGGTAAAATGTTTAAAATATAATCATAATTTTAAAAATTATAGACATATGAAAATAAGAAATGTTTTATAAGAAATATTAATTAAGTTTTACTGAGCGCATGCTATTTTCTAAAATAGTAGCCTTTGATGCATAAAACTTTATAGAATTATAAAATGTATCATACACTTTAAGCCCTAGTAAATTAAGAATAATATGTCTTTTGTATTTCAAAATATTTGAAAAATATTGAAATTTTTAAAAATATTTTTGAAAATATAATTTTTTAATTTTTAAAAAAGTATAATTTAATATTATATTTATTTAAATTTACTACGGTGTAATAAGGATACATTTAACTTTATAAATCAACTTATTTCTAGTAATTAAAGCTAATACTTTTGAAAATAGCATGCGCGCAGTAAAACTTAATTAATATTTCTTATAAAAAATTTTCTTTTTTCCATATGCTTATAATTTTTAAAATTATGATTATATTTTAAACATTTTACCCTTTTCTGAAGCCTCGTTCCTTTATAAATAATGTGTAAAAAATTCGAATTATTTAATTTAAATTTAAAAGAGTTATATGTATTTGAATATTGTTTATATTTTCAGCCCTCCAGAAAAAGTTAACACCCCTGAGACCACCTATACGTGGCTCTACCAATCCCTTCAGGGCTCTTTTAGAAAAATATTTACTTCAACCAACTTTCACCGAGTAAGGAAGCGTGATTATGCAAATGAAGTATATTATATAAATTCTGTATTCGCGAGTTTGAAGGGTTAGTTGGCAAGGAGCTGGCGAGTTAGTTGGTTAGTCGAAGAGTGAAGGATCGTGGAATTATTAAGTGCCTTTGGAACGGAAGTTTACTGAGGAAGTTACTGAGAGTGGATCAATCGACGGGGATTGAATCCAGATAAGGATCGCCTTCAAGGTTCAAGTGTAGGACTCAACTTCATAAAAGTACAGGTATCGTGTGATCCTTATTTAAATAGAAGTTAGCGTATTAGTGTGCGACGTGTAGTTTATATTGAGCGTGTTTAAGCTAACGTGGAATCAGTTGAGGGTCCGTATTATTATCCCAGACTATTGAATCTCACCTCCGTGCTCTACTATCTGATCGGTTATCTTAATTAAATTGTTATTGTGTCTGCTTGATATTTTGGTAACCATAAAATAATTAGTGGGAATTGTGTTGATTATTCAGTTTCTCCCACACACCTAGCCGGGTCTGCGGGTAGACAAGGGTTTCAGAAGGAAGCAGGAACCGACAGGCATTACAACCTTAGAGAGCAACTGTTTATTAAGATTTATTAAATAACTGAAATAGTCATGTACAAACCGGAAGAAATTGCAAATATATTTTACATTTCCAGTTTGTGTAGAATTTTCTTATGCTTGTTAATTTTAAATTGTTAGAACTAGGTATTGTTCGAAACATTTAGGAGATGGCATTTACGCGATTCATTGAGATGATAGCCGCCCGGCCAGTGTGGTGGATACAGGACGTCTTAAGGCATGGGTCAACTGGGCCCGGGCCCAGGGCCTCGCTCTTGGTGGGGCCTCGTTTCGTGTTCTCGACTATGTTTTAATAAGATCATGATCCGGATAATTTTAATGGTCAAATATTATTCCCGTACATATCCTCCGAAAAACAAGGAATTTCCAACTGCATGTCAAAGCAAAAGTGGTCAGAATGTATTATGTGATGACCGTTATCCATGTCTAAGCCTAGGCTAATACCTTAAACCAGCGTTTCTCAAACTGTGTGGCACGCCACCCTTGGGGCCATGATGACCCTATGAGGGTGGACGCGAGAATGTCGAAAATAAAATATTATTTAAACAAATTATTAATTTTCTGAAAGGAAGCTAAACAAAATACATTCTGACAAAATGAACAATAAAATACACATTAACAATGATACAATATATTTATAAATGTTTTAACACTGCTCAATGTCTTTGATAATTAATTTAACAATACTAAGCTAAGAACAAGTTTAATAATTGCTAGTGACTCCTATGGGCTTGTATACAAATTTATATATAAAAATACTTATTTTGATAATATGTACGGCTAATAACTAAACTCGAATTATAGCTTTACGTCAAAGTAAGTTACAGAATTCAATACATAATTATTGTATGGAGGGGCGTGATTGAAAACTGAGCCTCAAATCTTGAAAGTTGAGAAGCGCTGCCTTAAACAATCATTCAACCAACTCTTTTAGTCAAAATTCGGCCATCAGTCGAGACGGATTGTGCTAAGTTTTTGAAATTATGAGTCGGGCACATTTATTTACTTCATTTACAATGCAATCAGGGCGTAGCTACCACCGTATCAATGATACGGGAACCCCACGCTTCAGGGGCCTCAAAATGCATTAGCAGAAAATCGTAAAATGTTAAGGGGCCCTAGAAAATGACCCCAATGAATTCTGATACAAAGCCCTCTTGGCCTAGCTACCCCAGTGAATGCAATCTATATCGTACTGTCTACTTTGAAAGATCTCAGAGGGGCTTACTTTTGCATAGGGGCATAGGCCTCAAGAAATCTAATCTAGGCCCAGGGCCTCAATGTGCCTTAAGACGTCCTGGGTGGATATGACCTTCGGCTTGTAACCAATTGGCTCGATTTTGAATCCCGAATAAGGCATGGATGTATCCTCTTCGGGAAAAGAAGTCAAACTTTCGCCAGAAAAGGATTCCCATCTCGTATGGAAAGCAGCGCGCACCTTCTGTTATATGCTGGATCATCGTTTGTAATAAAATGTCTATATTCTTCTGTTTGTATTGTATGTTTCTGTTCTTCTACTCGTCTTTCATACGTATACCAGGATAAAAACACACGACAACAGCAACATTAAGATAATAGTCAATAGGAGTGGTTTTAAACACACTTAGAACAACGTGATGCCATGAGACATCTAAAAGTGTTCCGCAATGTGGTCGAAAGATTCTAAGACCGATTTGAATCCAAAAACTTAGTATCAAGAGATATGTTCCAGACTGCCTCGATTTATAAACAATACAAAATATAGCTTTCTATCTTTCATGGCTTGATAAAGGCTGAACACTATTGTGACTCAATTCGTTTCTCATCAAAGAGCTGCAACTGGTACAACAATATGTGCTACTGCAGTGTGAGGATCTTCTCGTTATCAAGTGCTCAAAATAACTTCTTGTGTGATGTATGTTTATCTCATAAAACTCGACCCAAAAGTGCCCGTTTACGTTGGCCGTGCTTGCTATTAGAATCAAATAAAGTATAATATATAACTGTGTGACGGATCTATACGCGATTCTACTAATCCCTTCATATCTCTTTAAAGAAAATATGTATTTCAACCTACTTTCATCGAGTAAGGAAACGTAATTATGTAAATGAGGTATATTATATAAATTCTGTTTTCGCGAGTTTGAGTGTTGTTGACACGTTGGAGGCAAGTGGGAGTTAACATAAAGTTTGCGAATTAGTTGTTAATTGAAGATTGAAAAGGAGTGGAATTAGTTAAAGATTACAGAGCGTGGAGGCAACGACATTGATCAAGCAGAAGAGAGCACCTGCAAGTTTGCAGTGTAAGATCCGATGCATAAAAAGTACAGGTACTGTACTCTTGATTAAGTAGAAGTTATAGCTATTTAGTGTTCGACGTAGTTATATTTGAGCGTATTTAAGCTGTCTTAGATTCAGTTGAGGGTCTGTAGTAGTATCCTCGTGTTATAGAATCTCACCTCCGCGCTCTACTATATTTCATCTACCTTAATTAAAATTGTATTGTGTCCGATTGATAATTAGAATTAATAAATTAATTAGATTGACAACATGTCTGTGGATTATTCTGTTTTTCCCACACATCTAGCCGGGTTTACAGGTAGACAAGAGGTTCAGATGTAAGCAGGAACCAACAGCTATCACAACTGTTTAAAGCAAAATCCTTCCAAATTTCATGTTTTGGAGTTAACTGCTTTCCAAATTAGATGATAAGGAATTGTTTTTCCTCAAAATCATGTTCTGAACCGACAATATGCTCATGATCCTATTTGTTTTATCTGCAGGTATTCCATTCAAATTAATTTTAAAATTTAAGTGAATCTTTAAAACAGTCGAGAAGTTTAACTTGTAAAACATGGATAGAGAATTATGCTTTTCATATCCCCCTCCCCTCCCATTTTGTTTATTTGCCAACAGCAAGCAGTTCTCTTCAGTATAATATTTTGCTTAATGTATTGTAGTACTTTTTTGTTTTACTACAAATATTAAAAAGTATTTCGTTCAAAAAGAAAAATTTGTATAATTAAATTCGTTAAGTCCTTAAGATACTAAAAAGCTGTGGCACACACAATTGTAGCTGTAATTTTCTATTTTATTTGTCACATATTTTGAGAATATATATTATAACATTATATATATCACGAAAACTCATCGAGGTAAACTGTTTCAGGTGGTCATAAATGTCGTCTAAAATAGTTCAAAATTTGAGCTCCTGTTTGAAAAAAGTTATTTGCATTATTGACACAATGCATTTTAATACCTTGATAGCTTCACAAATCGTTAAAAATAATTATACGATGTTTTAATGTATGCAGGTTAACTCTTTCCGACCGAAATTACAGAGTGGTTTGACAATTTGCAGTGTAAGCAATTATATTTTCGTTACTGTACTCGTATGAAATAAAAATCGTGAAATTTTGCTTTTAAATTTAGTAATATCAAGACAGCAGACACGGAACGATCGCTTAAAACGTGTTAGGTAAGTTGGATGCATGTTCCTTTTTATATTAAACTAGCTGGTATACCCGTTCTTCAACGGGTGAACTGAAAAATTAAACAATACAGATTGAAGAATAAAGAAGCTTTTAATGAGTTAATATTACGCGAATTACAAATCAAACAAATAAAAAAAAGCTTTTTGACTATATCAGCTGAACAAAAAAAAGCAATATTTATTAAATGTTTAGTCTGAAGGTCTAATAGCTGATAGAGAGAAAGGTTTTTTTTTATAAAGTCCCGTAACTTTCTTATGGGTCACTTTTTGAAAGTACCTTCCTAAGCTGATCTCTGCTCAGCAAAAGTAGCATATTATTACAAATTTTGAGTAATGAATGCTTAAAATAGAGTAAATAATTTATACCTGGATGTGTAATACGTTAATATTACTTTCTGTTGTATTTATTTTATGTTAAAAATGTAACATTCGCAAACAACGCCGTTCCTTATATTATAATGGCGATTAAATGGAAACATAGTGAAACGTTCATTCATTCAATGGAAACATAGCGAAGAGCCATCATTTTTGGTGACCGCGTTGGCAACTTGGCGATTGATTAAACGGTGCAGTTGTTGCTTTTCTGTAGAGCCACCTGGTGGGGAGCTGCAACAAAGATGATAGCACAAAAACTTCTCTTAAAAAAAATACAAATAACAATACGGCTGCATTTGCGCCTATTTATGTATAAAAATTACTACTTATAAATGACTTATAAAAAATGTTTTTGACATTGTATATACAAGCTTTATGCTTATAACCAGTATTGTAATAAGTTTTGTTATAATATTTGGTTATCTTATTTTATTTTATTTTACTTTTTTCTTCTTATTTCAATTTTTTACTTTGTCTTTAATTAATACATCTTTGTTTTTTATTACTATTATATTGCTAGGTTTTTTGTATATGTTCTTCATTTTACTCAAGTTTTTTTTCTATTTTTACATATTTATTCGGAAATTTTCTTATTTATTATATTTTCTTTTATGCTTATTTTTGATATATATTATTCAACATGTTTATTTGTGCTCTATGAATACACTAGTTTTCTAGTTCAGGTATAAAAATTTTTATGACAGTAATCTTAACATTATTTTAGCGACTGGCAATTAGATCAGCTTTTTTAGCCTATCTATGCTCGGTGTCACACTATTATGGTATGTGTGATATCGTCAAACAGTGACTATAGTTTGTAGGTAGTTTTTCGAAGTTGTTTTGGAAATTTTTCCTATTTTTTATCCTTTGTGATAGGTACGAGTTATTCTCCATTTTTTGTTTACTTCGATTGAGTAGACAATTTGCTTACTATTCGACTGTTTTGAGGTATACACTGGTTTATATTTTGCATATTTTACAATATGAATCACTGTTATAGTCATCCTTCTAATATGTTTAAGAATGATTTGGACAAAGAAGGCACTAGGTATGATTTGAATTATTTTTCATACCATGCGGAGTGTAAGAATCCTTTAAAAAATAAATCCTATAGATCCAGAACATTCTGGAATTCTAAATATGTAAATAACTATAATTATCTTAATACTGATTATGCTAGAAAAATTTTGTTACTAAAGAGAACAAGCAATTTGGTTTAACTTCTCACAAGTATGTTAATAAATATTTTAATATCACCAACTCTAAAAATAATTCTCCTATTATTGATTGTCATTATACCCCGAATATTCATTTTCGCTACAATAAATGTAAAGATAAAAGATGTAAAACATGCCCCATGATCAATTATGAACAGTTGGATACCATCTCCAACTTTATATTTTGTAAGTCTTTTAATTGTTTCTATATGTTGAATTGTAAAAAATGTAATTATAAATATATTGGTCAGACTTCTACACACTTAAATATTCGAATTAATCTTCACTGATCTATACTAAACATTATAGTAATAAATATAATAACAATAATATTGAAATAAGACACTTTCACCTGCATGGTTTTGATAATATTGATATATCCATTCTTAGAATAGTTCCCTTTTTAAAAGATAGATTATGGTGGGAAAACCATTTTATTCATTTCTATAATACAACATATCCACATGGACTGAACACATTATATAATGGCAAAAATGTTCTGCAATGCATACAGCAAAAAGATAACAAAGAATTTTTTTTTTTATAATTGTCATAATAATAATATTAATAAAATAGCCAAGAGAACAAAAAGGGGTAAAAGGAATAAAAGAAAAAGTAGAGATTCCAAGGATCTAACAGCTAAAATTAATGAATTCTGTAGTGATTTTGAAACTATTTATAACGTTAATCAAATAAAAAATTTCATGTTTGGTTTGAATAAAAAGGAAATCAAACTTTTTAATTATATACTTAGTTACGATAATTTTAAAGACTGTCAAGTCTTACATGTTATGAAAGATTTTTGTAATTTCTTAATCAGTAAGTTTAATATATCAATACATGATAATCTTTTAATTTCTACAACTGAATACTGTAACATCCCCTTTTCATGAATAAATCCTATAATCATGTAAATTTTACTAAAGTGTTTGGAAAGTATATTCAATTTTTCCCAGTAAAAAACCTTAACATTAAAAAGGCATTTAAATATAATAAGAAAATTGGTTGATCCATCTTTAACTACAATTCTTTTGATTTGCAACATAATAATATTGTGTGTAATTGTCATAATTATGTAGATTTCATTGATGAACATCATAAACATGTCCATATCTGGTAATTTAAATATTATTAAAGATAAAAGTCTTAGAGAAATAATGGTTAAGGGTACAGGCTTTAGAATAATGCGCTCTAATAATAATAAAGCTATTAAAGCACAAATTTCTAAAGATATAAATAATTTCATTACAAAAATAGCAACTAAATACAACTTTCCTTTCGAAGCATTCAATGAGTTCAAATGCAAAGTTTTGCGTGAATTACTTAATCTTAACTATAAAACTGATAAAAATATTTCTTACAAAGATATAAAACACCAAATTTCAAACCTTCAAAAAGATTTCATTATTGTATATGTTGATAAAGTTCCGGGCAACTATGCAATCATTTGCAAATGGTTTTATAATTTTATACTTAACAAACAGTTTCAAAACAATAACGCGTTTATTAAATCTAATAGCAGCAATAGAGAAATCATTAACCGTATTTCAGCTTTTTATAAAAAACTAGATTTATATACAAAGAATATCAATTTTCCTTATATTTTTCAAACACCAAAATTTCATAAGTGTCCAATTAAATTTAGAACTATTACTAATGGTTTAAATACCTATATTACACAACCAGGCAAGGTGTTGCAAAAAGTTATACAACACACTCTAGACAATATCTCAAACTCCATTATTGTAAAGAATAATAAAGATATCGTTGAGAACAAGCAAGGTAAGAGTGTTAAATCTCTGCATAGTTTTGACTTCGAAGACATTCAACTCTATTGATATAGAGGATATGATTAAAGTACTTAGAAATGTTTATATTAAATATTCATTAAATAAATTGATAAACTATGATAAATATAATATTATTATACAATTTGTTTTGAAAGAAAATTACATTTTTCATAATAACTCTTATTATCAACAAATTAAAGGTCTGCCACAGGGTGGCTAATATCTATTTACACTATTATGAGAATGAAAAAATTGATACAGACTCCTGTTACTTTTTTAGATACATCGATGATTTAATTATTTTCAGTAATAAAGTTGACTTTACTCCTATTTTTAATTATTATCCAACCTACTTGAAATTAATAAAAACCAATTGCAATATAGAGTCAGCAAATTTACTTGATCTAGAATTAAAAGTTGAAAATAATATGCTAAAAAGTAAAATTTTTGATAAAAGAGACTCTTTTGATTTTAATGTTATAAAAATGCCATATTGGAATAGTACCCTTCACATTTCAATTTTTAGAAATATCATTCTAAATTATATAAAAAGAAATAATGATTTAGTATCTGAAGAAGTATTGAGAATTAATAATTATAAAAAATTCTTTCAAAGTTGCCTAGACTATAACAATGCAGCTAATTTTATATATAAATATATGTCTTCAAAGTTATAGCTATTTAATTATTTTTATTTAATGCATTCATTTCTATTTAGTTTATGTAGTATATTAAGTTTAGTTACTAAAATATATATAGATGGCGCCATTATTCTTAGTTTTGCTGTTTTTTTATGCATTGAGTCAGTACACTTGTGGAATCTGTATACATCGGGTAAGATTATAGTTTCTTTGCTCATTTACATTATTGTTAATTATGGTTATATTCATTATTAACCTCTCTTGCAAATATTTTTGTTTATACATATTTATATTTATCTATTTCTTCCGGATTCCTATAGTAATTTAATATTGCAATTTCTATTCTATTGCTGTTATATTCAAACACGTGGGTTTTAGGCTTTTGCCTTGGTTTATATTAGGAGCTATTATGTCGAAAATTTCTGTTGAAGGAGAAGGTTGAGATCTCACAAACATTGTTTAATCCTGTTTCACTGTCCTAAACCAGTGACAGCTCGAGAAATCATAATAGTTTTTCCACTCTAGCTAAATTTCTCTTTTTTTGGTTTGTCATGGTTCCATGTTCTTGGTTCTTTAGGTCTGATCTTAAGATTCTTAGGATTTATTATTCTTCTTTTTAATTTATTTACTGCTATATATATATATATATATATATATATATATATATATATATATATATATAAAGGAGAAAAGCGACTCACTCACTCACTGACTGACTGACTGACTGACTGACTGACTGACTGACTGACTGACTAATCACGAAATCTCTGGAACTATTCAACCTACAGACTTGAAATTTGGTAGACATGTTCCTTTGATAGAGTAGACATCAGCTAAGAAAGGATTTTCCGAAATTCGAAACGCAAGGGGCGTTACGGGGGGTTAAGGGCTTTAATAATAATTGTTTCCATGTTTAAACTACTTGATGTACAATCTTGAAATTGGGTAAGCGGATTCCTTTCAGAGAGTAGAGATCCGCTACAAAATGAGTTTGCTAAAAAACGACCCCCAAGTGGCGTTGCAGGGGCTTAGGGGGCGTTATAGATAATTATTTCTATTTTTAAACTATTTGACGCACTGTCTTTAAATTTGATATATAGATTCCTTTCGTAGAATAATGATCAGTTACAAAACGGGTTTTGTGAAAACAGATTTCTAAGTGGCGTTGCGGGGGATTAAGGGGCGTAATAGATAAATATATCCGTTTTTTAAACTACTTCACCTACCTGCTTGAAAATTGGTAGGTAAGTTTCTTTCCTGGAGTAAATATCCGCTACAAAATGGGTTTTGAGAAAATTGACCCCCAAGGGGTGTTGCGAGGGCGGGGGGTTTAAGAGGCGTTATAAATTCCTATTTTTAAGTTATTAGACGTACAGTCTTGAAACTTAGTAAGCAGATTCCTCTCATAGGGTAGAGATACGCTAAAAATGGGTTTCGTGAAAATTGCCCCCAAGTGGCGTTGAGGGGACTTAAGGGGCGTTATAGATAATTATTTCCATTTTTAAACTATTAGACGCACAGTCTTTATATTTGATAAAGATATTTCTTTCATAGAGTAGAGATCAGCTATAAAAAGGTTTTGTGAAAACAGACCTCTAAGTGGCGTTGCAGGGGAATAAGTGGCGTAAGAGATAAATATTTTCGTTTTTAAACTATTTGACCTACCTGCTTGAAAATTGGTAAGAATGTTTCTTTCATGGAGTAAATATCCGCTACAAAACGGGTTTGGAGAAAATTGACCCCCAAGGGGTGTTTAAGGGCAGATATAAATAATTATTTCTTTTTTAAAAACTATTAGACTAACAGTCTTGAAATTTGGTTAGCAGATTCCTCTCATAGGATAGAAATACACTGCAAAATGTGTTTTGTGAAAATCGACCCCTAGGTGGTGTTGCGGGGGTTCAAGGGGCGTTATTGATAATTTTTTTGCATTTTTAATTAATTGGACGCACAGTCTTCAAATTTTGCTAAGCAGATTCCTTTCATAGAGTGCAATTCCCCTACAAAATGGGTTTTGTGAAAACAGACCCAGAAGTGTCGTTGCGGGGCTCCAGTGGCGTTATAGATAACTATCCCCATTTTTAAACAATCAGACGTACAGTCTTGAAATTTGATAAGCAGATTCCTTTCGTAAAGTAGAGAACCACTACAAAATGGGTTTCGCGAATATCAACTATCAAGTTTAATTTTGGGAGATTAAGAGGCGTAATCGATAAATATTTCCATTTTTAAACTATTTGATCATCCTGCTTGAAAATTGGTAGGCATGTTCCTTTCATGGAATTGAGTTCCTTTAACAAAGAGTAAAACGAAAATTGACCCCCAGGGATGTTTGCGAGGGGTCAAGAGGAGTTACAGAAAAAAATTCCTGTTTTTAATTGTTAGACCCATATACTTGAAATTTGTTAAGCATGTTTCTTTTGTTGAATAGAGATCCACTAAGAATAAATTTTTAAGCAAATCAAGTTCCGGGGGTTGCAGGGGGTTACTGGACGTATTGACAAAAAAAATTACTTTTTTCGAGCTACAAGGACTATAATAATGAAATTTGGTTTGCATTTTTCTTTTGTTGAATTGAAATCCGCTAAGAGCGGTAATTTTGGAAAACGGCTCACAACGGGATTACGGGGATATTTATAATAAAACTTTTGCTTTTTTCTGTTAGATTTAGACTTGAAATTTGGCTTGCATGTTCAATTTACGGAGTAGAGATCCACCGAAAATTGGTTTTGCGGGAATCCACTTGGTTTTTGAGTTACGAAAGAGCAAACATCATTCTATGCTTCAATTTTAGAGATTTTTAGAAAATACAAATTCGATGAGTTCTGCCTTTTTTTTTTTATCAACAGGTGACAGTTACAGTATAAGTATATTTTTCAATTCAATCGAATTCTTAATGCTAGGACTTAGATATCAATAATTTATACATATATATAAGCAGTAAAAATTTATAAAACATCATGAAATACCCAGCGAAGCGGGGGTAACAGCTAGTATATATATATAGATAGATAGATAGATAGATAGATAGATAGATAGATAGATATATAGATAGATAGATAAACTGACTAAAATTGAGTTTCTATAAAAAAATATTTATTTACTTAAAATTCAAGCAGTTCTTTAGTACATATCAATAACAATATTCTCATATATTGGGTATAAGGGAAAGTTCCACGTTTTTGAACACGAACACTTTTTATTCGTTGTCGATCCTCAGTATGAATTCGGATCCGGCTGAAACATGTTTAAGCAGTTAGATTGGGGTATATAATGGAGAATTTATATCCATTTTTTTGCATTTAATTAGTTTTTGTAAACTTACATGAGTGAAGAAAAAGTGCACTTTTGAGTGTTGCACTATATGAGTTCCAAAAAGGGAATAAGGCGATGCAAGCAAAAAAAAACCTTGTCCTATTTGGAGAGGACGCGATTGCAGATTAAACATACTAGAAATAATTTGCGAAACTTTATTCGAGAGGTTTTCTTTGAAAGATGAGATCAGATCACACAGGCAGGCCACCAGATGTCAATGACGAATCCTACGCAGGTATGATCAGGAAAGACCCCACGTTAACTTCCTCAGAAGTAGGCTTCAAGCTTGGAATTCACCAGACTACTGTTTTGGATCACATTAAAACGATTGGTTTCGTGTCCAAACTCTGTGTTTGTGTGCCACATGAATTAATCGAAAAAATTTAATGGACAGAATTTCGATATGTTCTCCAAATATGACTCGTCACAAAGGGGAACCGTCTTTGGAGCTCTTGGTGATTGGAAATAAAGAGTATGTGTATGTGTATGTAAAGAGTATGTGTATATATGTAGAGTACAGTGTATAAACACGTTGTTAGAAAAAAGGGCATACAGTAGAACGTCGTTTATCCGAATCAATTGGCACTGGACACCGTTCGGATACGCGATTGTTCGGATAACCGAAAACCGAATGCGATCCATGCAGTATATGAAACCGGACACTATACGAATATTGAAAATCATCACATGCGGGAAACGTGCTTGAAGAAAAAGCAAAATGCTTGCAAAATGTCGCAATTTTACCTTTATTGTGGAAAATAATCGCTTGTTTTTCGCTGTACCATTGTACACCTTCATTTTTTCCCTGCAAGGTGTAAAAAAACTATTCCGGATATTTGACGCTCCAGATAATAAACGTTGTATGTTTACAAAGGGTAAACAACCGTCCACATCTAAAGCTGGCATGCATCAGAAGAAGGTTATGCTGTGTTGATGGTGGGACCGCAAGGATATAGAAATGCTGGAAAAGGCAAATGAAACGGTCGATGCTGATCGTTGCTGTTCGCAATTTAATGTTTTCAGTAAAGAAATTCGTCTTAAACGCTTATCTGTGATCAACAGAGAGGGTGTAATTCTTCGTCTCAAAAACGCTAGACCACACGTGGAAAGAAAAACCATACAAAAAATTGTAGAATGGGTTAAAAAACTACTCACTCAGCATATTCTCCTGATATTCTACCATCTGACAATTATCTGTTCAGGTAGCTGCAAAACCTTCTTGATGGAAATGAATATATAAATTATGAGGACGTCCGAAAGGTAATTGAGGAATACTTTGTCTCCAAAACAGAAAAATTCTTTTCCAGGGGATTAGATAAGATGGCAGACAGTTGTAACTAACAAAAGACATTACATTTTGGATTAAATTTTATATTAAAATAAAGGGGATTTTTTTTTCTTTTTTTAGAAAAAAAACGACCAAACTTTCCCTTATATTTATGTATTAGAAGAATAACGTTGGAAGAAAAACCTGATTTTTTTTTGTCTCAAATATTTTTTGAATTATAAGTACAGTCGTCTCTCGATAATTCAAACCTTTGATAATACGAACCTCTCAATAATTCGAAGTACATGCTCAGTCCCTAGAAAAACTCTTGATATTTCGAACTAAAACAATGCGTTTTGGTTCATTAAATATTTAGAAGTAAAATCTGTAGCTGAACGTTATAATTCGAAGTTATTTTATAAAACTCTCGACAATCCAAACACTCACTGTCATGTGCAGTCCTGTAATAAGCAGGTTGGAGCTTACAAGTTTTGCATTGTTTCTGTGTGTCTCCCCTGTAACATAGCCCCATTGATGATCAACTGTCTTCTACTCCTTCTTTGTGTTTTCCGGTTCCTCAGGCGAAAAGACATTTTCAATGTTTTCATTCCTTAAAGTGGACAATAAACCAACTGCACCTGTTGGCAGTCATCTATATCTTTCGTTTTACACGCGACCTTGCTACTCATGTGTTCAGAAAGAATGTCCGCTATTGTGAAGAAGAAATGCGTATGATTATGCATGAATGTATTTTTTTAATACACGACTTTTAACTTCTGTAAAATATTTATACTGTATAATATGTACTTTTTAAAAATACTTAAAAATAATTTTATGCATATGTACAATTGTGGTTTTATTGCACAGTTTCAAATTTAAATGTGTTAGAAAAAAAAATTCTCTTCGTGTATTTTGGGAATTTTTTTCTCTACCCACTTGATAATTCGAACTCTTGATAATTTGAAGTTTTTCATTGCTCCCTCCAACTTCGAATTATCGAGAGTATATCGAATTATCTGTATAAAGTTTTTCATGATATTCTTAATACAGCTGAATTTGACTTGATAAAATAAAAAAATAAGAAACTTACAATAAAAAAATTATTATTTTTACAAATTGAAATATTTTTATCCTGAAATTTCCTTTTAAAACTTTTTATAACATGCATAAGTTTAAATCTATATCCCCTTGTTAAATTCTTTATTAAACATGACTAATTCTGAAAATGCTTATCGAATATTTTGTGTAGTGTTATCGCATTGATAAATATTTATCGCACATATCATGTTTTCCAGAACTTTATTTTGATAAACCATATGCTATATAATATCTAATTATACTTATCCTTCATAATTTCTGAAGAAAATCATAAACCCTTTTCCTTCCATTATAAAAGTTTAACTCAATCTGACGAATTAGGAAAGCTTTCTTTAACCCTTATCATAATAATATTATACATCTTAGTGAGCTATATACATATTTTGACATTTCGTCTTTTTCCTATCAAACATCTTTATTTAACCATTGCTCATAAATTTTTAAATAATTATGTAATTATTTTTAATAATTAAAATTTCTTGAAATATTTCCAAACTTTAAATATCTAATTTCTTTTTTTTTATAATCCAATATATATTTTTTAAAAAGTCTTTTAATATGCAAATCTATTTATTTATTTTCTCAAATCGTCAAGAAAGGGTAAAAAAAAACAGAAAAAGATGAATATAGAGAATTCTAACAGAACTACTATGGAAATACATCAACAAAAGAATATCAGAAGGCATGCACACACACAGAATGGTATGTATTTTAAATACAAATTTATCATACTCTAAGTTTTAAAATGGTATTCTTTTTCTGATATGATTGTCATTTTCGTAGATTTTTCAACTTTATTTGAAGTATTTTTTAGATATTTAGTCCAAGTATAACATTAAGGGTTTCTTAAACAATATAAATGCAGTTAATTTCAATTTGATTCAGTATATTATTTATTTCTGTGTTGTTGCACATCCCCGAGATCAGCAGGATCAGATCAGTTCCATGATTTTATATACCCTAAAGCAAAGTCGATCGTGATCAACCGGTGGACCATCAAGATATTTTGAGGTGACCCTCTTTGCTAAGACCTAAGACGATCATGGTAAAAGAGAAAATTTTTTAGGAACATCGACTCCAGCTAGACTGGAGAATCAGCTTCTCACAGTCTATTTGACTGTGTTTACTTAAGCAAATGATTCTATAATGTGTAGACGACATATGTACCTTCATTGGAAGCACAGGATGACTCTTAGCACTGCAGCTGTAGAGGAAAAAAGAGATCTTTGCGATGCCATCCGCAGAAATTAATCCCCCCCACGCCGACTGAAGGAAAGAATAAATATTGATTATCAGTCCTCCTCGCGATAGCACGGGATTGGCTATTGAGACATGATCTTACGCCCCGCTCTTCAACGAAAATGTGTTCTCTTATTGATAAGTCTTGCGATGGTGTGGAACATGGGAGTGAGCAAACTAAGTACATACGTTGGTATTAGATTAATCGGTTCACGTATATTCTTTGCACGCAACATTGAATACGTCTACACTCCCCGATTTTGTAGTAATTTGTAATACTTTAGACGAGAGGTACACAGTGTCGCGAAAATAAGTGTTAAGAAAAGAAAATGCAGAATTTTAATGCAGAATAACCACACCTACGCTACTGGGTGGACCGCAACACCTAAAAAACATTAGAAATGCCCCTACTCTGGGGGCACCCTTGCCCAAAAACCAACAAATGTATTAGCAATTCAAGACCAACAAAGTATTGGCTGTAATATCCTGTCTAGAGAGCCCCAGAGCATTCTAAGTTATGTTCTTTGAAACCAAGTCCAATGGTACACTTGGTTAGGACCACATAGCTCTTGCCATCATCAATGTATGTCAAAGATCTATGATAACCAATGAGAAATCGAGCAAGTGTGGTTTGGTCCTACCTGTTGCAACTAAGTGTCAGAGAATCACTAGGACGATTGGTCTGATACTATTAATGGTGTGGTGGAACAGATCAAATGGTTTAGTTGTTTCACTTTGCCCGGGAAAAGAGCTTCAAATAGGTTTGCAGATGATATCAAAGAATCACAAAAACCAGCTTTGGCCAAAATGTCTGCAATCGTATTGCCTTCCACGTTAACATGTCAATGGATCCCCTGGAAGTGAATTCGATGAGATGTTGAGAGCCATTTCAGCTTTTTTAGAATAATCACTCCAATATTGTCTCTCCCACTGTACCAATTAGCCAAGTATTGTGCAGAATTCTTACTATCAGACAAAATCCAAATAGTAGGTAAAGTGTAACTATAAAAGCCAGATGTTTATATTTTGTTTCCATTTCAATTACTTCGACTGTTAAAAAAATGTACCTTAGTTTTAAATGAGGCTATATTCTTATTTATATAATTAATAACTATTGTTTAGCTATCAATATTACACTCTAAACTCACTTTTTGGCTTCATTTTTATTCAGCAGATTTTCTCAGATCATATGGAATACTATACTTTTACGTCAGGTATTAAGGAATACTAGGTATTCCATAATACCCGACACGCCATCTTGGGAAATGAACCTTGAAACTAAAAGGCAAAACATGGTTAGCTAAAAAACGACTACTGTATGACAGACTACAATTCTTTAAGTGTACATTATACTTAACTTCAATTTTTAAGTCATATGTGTACTAGTAAGTAAAAGTGTTCAAAAATTTGCCTGCAAAAACTTTTGAAAATCGCAGAATACATTTTGTTCTGTAGCGAGTCGTACGGCAACAGCAAATAGCTCTCACTGCAATGCATCATGAGAGTCTTTCTTCGGCAGTTCAAGGTTTCCCTTCGAATTAGCAGCAACAAACAGAGCCAAAATCTCAGTATTCCATATTATCCAACTCTCCTCTATATATGATGGAGATAAATAGATCCTACTTATGAAAAAATTTTACTCTCATTTTTGGGATAGATTCTTCAAGATACATGAATTGGATGGAGCAACGTTGGAGGAATTATTTGCTTGCAACTGATTCTACGACATCTGTTCCGTATTACCAACTCCCTGTTCTAACTGCGGCATTTAATGATCTGCCAAAAATACCATTTCTACCGCCATGCCTACCACCAGTAGCGCCCGAATATCTCAGAGTTTCTGAAAAGCGCAAGCGGAATTGCATTTTCAATACCAATAAATGTAAAGGTAAAAGTTACATATTTTTATTCTTTCTGTCCAATTCAATATATATATATATACATGTAATAACTTAAATTGATATCTACTCGTAATTCGAATCTTGTTTATTTATAACATGTAATTCATAAATCCTAATATCTTATTTCGAAACGAGTCTCAATTTATCTTTTCTGAAGCATTGAAAACATTTTGTTGATATATTTATTATATTGATTCTTTTCCGAGAGTAGGATAAAAAAATTATTGATTCTTTAGGCCTTGAATTTTTGATAGATTTATTGGCGATTCCAAGAAATACAAGATCATTAATTGTATTCCAACGTCTTTCTAACCGTGATTAATATTCCTTAAGGAAGTCTGTAACCCATATACCGCTAATGTTCAATTGAGCTATTTTATGTACCTTTTTCTCAGAAATTATTAAATATAAAGACATCGAATTTTGTCTGTATATTAACTAGACTTTTATATTGATACTGAAGTGAGCTTTTTCAATTATATTGTTCAGTTTTTTCAAACGAATGCAATGTAAAAGTATTACTATGAAATTTTTGAAAATTGTCTTTTTTTTCAACGATAAAGGCTGTATGTTAAAATATTTTGGGAACATTTATAAAAGCTCACTTCAGTAGACATAGTTACATATCAGTTATGTTCAGTAAAAATTGCATGTGCATGCATTCAGTAGGTTCTGAGAAAAAGGTACATGCATAGCATTTTTCAGTTTTTGTTTAATGAGATATTTTGTAATATTTACATGAATTTTCTAAAATTCTGTATCAATTTTTGAAGAATTTTAGCTTTAATGCATTACAAACATCAAAGGTGGCCATGAAGTATCATAAATATAATGTGGAAAACATACCAATATGGATTTGTTACGATTTTATGATTGTATTTTGGAATACATAATTTTACGACATTTCAAAGGTTTTCATTAGGATTTTGTATGTTAGCATGTAAACACAGTTTCTAAACTTTAAAATTTCAAAAACTTTCCTAAACTGGACAAATGATTTCTTAAACAGCCAAAATAAAACTGATTTTAAGTTTATGAAATTTATGTATTTTTATGTATGTAACAAACTTCTCGCAACGACAAAAAGCATTACATATCCGAGTAATAATCTGGTAACTTTATTGAAAAAATCTTGAAAACTAAAGCTTAAAAACTTCTTTGTACAATAAATAAACATTTATATTTATACTGAAGTGATATTTTTAAAAACATACTTTTACATAAAATCATTATGAATTTTTAGAAAATTGTCCTTTTTTATTATGATATCTGCTTTTTCTATCTAAATGTTTTACGAATATTTTCAAAATGTCACTTCAGTATACACAATAAAAAAAAGGAACATAAAGCACATGCATACAGTAAATTTACACAATTTTAAAAATATAAATGTAGGATTTAAAGTATTAGGGATATAAAACATCCGATCAGTGAAGTTACAAACTCACCAATAGATGGCGCTACCAGCGAATATATGCGTCACCCCCCGGAATGGTGGGTTTTTGAAGAGAAGCGAGAGCGACGGAGAAGGAGACAGACTCCGGTTTACAGGCGCGAGGTCACGTTTCGGTCAGCGTGGTGGTCGATAGGCTTAACGACTATTGAGTGTATGCTCCTTGAAATAGCTCATGTTGTAAACCAGTATTTAATCGGAAATCAATCTAATGTTTAATTAAACAGTAATTTTATCCTAACCTGTTTGTTTCTTTGAATATCAAGATCCTAGACATAGTGACTCACCCCTAGACACCAAAAGAAAAGCCACTTGTATAAGTAAAATACACCCCTACATAAATTTTAGAAAACAGTAATTTTTGGACAAAATCTTACCCTGAGAAAAAAAAAGGGGGGGGGGCTTCAGTTATTATCCAAAATGTAATGAAAGTTGAAATATTCTTGATTCTCGTTCAATTTTCTTTTTAATACTGGTTGTGATATGATTTTTTTTTTTTTTTACTATTGTTTTGATGAAAAAGCAGGTTTTTGCATTTTCAGAATTTTAACAACTATTACCTTTCCAGTATATGTTGGTCGCAATAAGTGCACCATTAAATGATGTGTACCTCTTGTATCATATCTCATTTTCAAGCTACTGAAATAATTGTGTTGTCGTCATTTTTGAAAAAAGCGCGTTTTCGATAATTGTCAAATCACGTGGCAAACAAGTTTTCATTATTTAAAAGCCTAAAGCGTAACCACAAAATTTCGAAGAAAAAATTTCTTTTTCAATACCCCCTCAAAAAAATTTTGCTCAAATTCTAAATATCATGAAATTAAAATCACAATGACTTTATAAAATTTGCAAATTTCTCTCCAAAAGAAGGTTTACAAACTAACAGTTAAAGTTGCATTTTTTATCCGGTTAATCTACAATTAATTGTGTATAATTAATTGAAAAAATATGCTGGATTTACAACTACTTCCCAGATATAAAAAGCTAATATTTACACTATTATCTGTGAAAAGGGGGT
>BMAO01029953.1:0-66409 GCA_019973975.1 Trichonephila clavata | reverse complement strand
ATTTACTTTACTTACTCGGGAGAATCAAGCCCACCCAAGGGGTTTCGAGCTGTGAATCGACCCTCCGAGATGTAACTTTATTAAAGAAAACAAAAAAGTGTACAAAGTGGTCCCGAAGGAGGGACCCTCCCACAAAATTCTTGAGAAAAGGGGGGAAATACAGATGGAAAGCATTACAATTTTGTATAACATTGCAAATACAAAAAAAAAACACACACACACAAACACAACACAAACACCGACGCTGTCTAACTAATGAGACAGGAAAGACATGAAAAAAGTAATAAGAGAAGCGGGGAAACCCCTCCTAAAAGGGAGTTCGAGAAAGGGGAAGAAAAAGATAGCGGGGTCCAGACATTTTTTTTTGTTATATTTTGGAAAGAGCAATAATGGTCGGTCCAGGAGCGGCAGCAGAGTGGGATCCTGGAAGACGTCCCAAAAGACGCAGGGGGGTGCCAAAGGGGAGGCACCATATCCAATGACCTCCCCTCTCCAAAAGCTTTGCACCCCAAGGCAAAGAAAACAACAGAGAGGGAATGCAAACCAGTCATTCAAAAAAGAAGAAAGGGGAGGGGAGGGAGACATTGGCCAAATGACGAGATCCAGCAAATGGTCGGAGAATACCAAATTAATTTTTTGAAAAAAAAATGAAAAATGAAAAGGAATAGCAAGAGGAAGGCCAAGAAACAGGAAAAGGAGGGCTTAAGATAGCCTATCACAAATGGAATTTGAAATCACAAAGCAAGAAATTAATTTATTGTGGATAGTGCGATTATTAGTAACAGAGTTAACCCAAGGGGAAAGAGCATTTGGATTGGGATTAACAAGATGATGATCGGCAGTGAAGGGACAGTGGAAAACGTAATGGTCGACGTCCCCGGGCGACCCACAAATGCAATTTGGAGAGGAAAGAAGATTGAACCTGTGCAAGTAAGCGGGGAAAGGGCCATGATTAGTTAGAAAATGGACCAGATATTTAGAAATTGGAGGAATGTTAAAGTTAGGATTTTTAAAAAACCGTTTGACCCTAAGCCCCGTATTGCAATCATTCCAATAGGAGGTCCAAGACTCAAGGATAAATTTATTTAATGAACTAGAGAGAAAGATGCGAGGTGCAGGAACCAAAAACACTTCACCTTCATATATGGCCTTTTTTGGACAAAAATCGGCGCAATCATTATAGATGTTATTGTTATGAGCTTTGACCCAGTAAAGATTGTAATAGTTCCGGAATTGAAACAATTTAAGTTTAATGGAATTGAGATAAGTAAATTTATTTGTAAGGTTATTAAGAAGAGAATAGAGGAGAAACTGTCAGTATAAATGAGAATTTTAGTATTATGATGAACTGCCCAACAGACAGAGAGGCCGATGGCAGAGAACTCTGCCTGAAAAACAGAATTGAAATTTTGAATTTTAAAAAGATACGTTTTAAAGGGAAAGCCCCGATAAAAAATACACACGGCGAAACCAACCTCGCGAACCGATTTGGAACCGTCAGTGTATACTTCCCACTCAGATGGGCCCTCGAAAGTATTGATAGGGAAGGAAAGAAAATCCGGAGGCACCTGATGAAGAGAAATATAACAGTCCAACTCCGTAGCTGGGATAAAACCCGGTAAGAGATCATTTCTGTTGTTCTAAATTTGGAATTTAAAGTAGAGAAAGCGAATAATCATACGAATGGGGGAATCCCTGATAGGATATTAAGAGCATCTGTAGGAGAGGTTTTATAAGCTTTGGTAATTTTTAATAAGTAAATCCTCTGAATGGATTTAAGTTTTTGTATCTGGACAGAGGTCAGGAATCCACCCCATACTCCTGCTCCGTAGGAGATGATTGGTTGTACTACAGAATTATACCAAAGTTTCATTAGGGAAATATGCTGGTGATTGCAATTTTTGGAAACACGATGAAAGTTGGAGGAAATCGAGAGAATCTTATCTTTGATGGAATTTATATGGGGAGTCCAAGATAAGAGATTGTCTATGTGGACACCCAAGTATTTGTATGACTTGGCGATATGGATGGAATTCGGACCAAATTTAAAAATAGGATTTCTCCTGAAGGTTGAGCTCCCACGAAAGCCACCGCATTGAAGAAAGGGACATCGGAAAACAACAGAAACGGTTTTGGCAGTTGCTATTGACAAATTAAGCTCGGAAAGCTTAGAATCGACTAAACTTAAGATTTTGTTAGTATTATTCTCAAGTTCCCTACGCGAGAGGCCAAAAGAGACTACTGCGAGATCGTCCGCAAAGGCTTGAAGAAGAAACAGTTCAGAGTTCAGAGAAAGAATAGGGTTAAAATAAATATTCCAAAGAGTAGGGGAAAGTACGGACCCCTGTGGGCAACCTTTATAAATTTGTTTTTTAATTGTAAAAGAATTATCAGCCCAAATAATTACCCTGTTAGTGAGGTAAGAGTGAATGAATTTCTGAAAGTGAAGGGGAATATGGAATGAATGAAAAATATTGAAGAGAGTCGACCAATCCACGTTGTCAAAAACAGATTTGATATCGATAAACGTGGAAGCAGTATGCTTATGCACCCGTGTATTTTTAATGTGATGCACTAAATTGTCAACAGCCTCAATGCAACTGCGGTTTTCCCCAAAACCAAACTGAGACCCATGGAGAATTTTATTCTCAGACATCCAGAGAAGAAACCTATTAAAAAAAATTCTTTCTAAAATTTTGCCAAGAGTGGACAACAAACAAATGGGACGATAGGAGAGAGCAGACGATGGGTCACGCCCAGGCTTTAGAAGAAATTTAATTTTAGTGTCCTTAAAAATGGAGGGGAAGTGGCTAAATTGGATGCAGAGGTTAAAGAAACGGAAAAGCAAGTTGGGGAAAGAATTATAAAGAGCTTTCCAAATAGCGTAGTCAATGAGATCAATACCAGGGGCTTTACCTCCCCGGAGCTTCCGGAAAACGACGTCAACTTCACCAGGTCTCAGGCCAGAAGGAGGAGAGCTGTTATTGAAGACAGGGGGAATAGAAGGAGATCCTGAAGGAAAATGAGAATCAAGAAGAAGGCTAATCTTACTTTGGAAGGTGGAGGCAGGGTCACCAGTCGAAATCTGATGAAGATTAGTAGGACTGGTTAACTTTCCGAAAGCTGCTTTAAATGTAAACCCAAAATTATTAGAATTAGTTAAACAGAAGGATTCCCAAGCCTTATTCTTGGTGTCAATTATTAATTTTTTATAGAAGGCCCGAAGGGTCTTATACCTGGAGTGCATGGAAGCAACCTCGTCGACCGGCAGGCCATGTTTTGTGAGGGAAACAATCCTACGCTTGTATGCGTTAAGTTGATTTCGCTGGATTCTTAGAGAATTGTTCCACCATTTAAAAGAAGGGGTGCTTAAGACCCGGCGCTTTCTAAGAGTTGAGAAGGCAGAGGCTTTTGTAGTGTTTATTAATAAGCAGGCAAAATCGTCCAGTTGTCCAATTGAGGAGATATTAGTTAAGAAAGAATTAAGAAGGTTATAGTGTTTGCGAAAATTAGAAATAAATTTATTCATGCCATATTTGGTTTTAAAGACAAAGTCAGAAAAGGTTAGATCACACCGGAGATGGACACTGATAAAGCTATAGTCGCTAAGAGATTCGGTTGAAAGAATTTCCCAATGCTCAACAAAGGAAGTAAGGTCACAAGATGTGATGGTGAGATCGGGGTTTCCAACTGCAGACCTTGGACCATGAAACGTTGGCCCCAGCCCTGGAATATTGCAAAGGTGTAAATTGTTGGAGAGCAAGAAATCAGTCAAGATATCCCCCCTCCTGTCAGTGCTCTTATAACCCCAAACAACTGACCTTGCATTGAAGTCCCCGGATAACAAACAGTTCTTACTTATTCCTTTATAGAGATTCAATTGAATAATAGCCTCAGAGAAATCATCGTGAGGGGGAAAGTAGACGTTAATAACAGTAAGGAGAACTTGATTTAATTTAATGTCGACAGACACAGTATGATCGGTTTTCATGCGAAAGTTGCAAATGATATTCCGATTATAACAAACAATGGCACAATTGAGAGAATTCGAAAAGAATTGAGAAGAACCAAGTGGGGAATTTAAGGGAAGTTTAAAATTAGGATAAGGATCCTGGAGGAGAAGTAGATCAAAACCCATCTCCACTGCAACCGAGTGAGCCTGAAGGTGGGCAGATCGGGAGTGATTTGCATTTAGTTGTAAAATTTTCAGCAGATCTGCCAGAATTAAAAAAGAAAAGGTTTTAACTGAGATGGATAAGTAAGAATAGAATGCATAAAATAGTTAAATACAGAGATAACAGTATATGTGCAAAAACAATAAAAATAGTAATAAAACGAATTAAAAACATCAATAAAAATACAATACAATATAAAAATACATGAAAATGATTACATGAGTAAAGAATACTAAGATAAAAAACGACAAGGAGCAAGGCAGTGCAAATTTACAAATAGAAAAAAAAAACATTAATAAAAAGAATAAAATAAAAATTACAATTGCAAATTATATAATGAAAATATACTGAGGAGAAAAATCCTAAGAAAATATACTAACTTATATTAAATAAATTACAATCCAAAGTCAATAAAAGAAAGGGCTCGTTTTTTTTGTAATTCATAAACAGGACAAGTTCGATCCTTACAGCTGTGCTTGGGGTCAAAATTGCTTTTGAATTTTTCATTATATTTGACACAGTTAAGGCAGTTTAAGGTACAATTATTGTGATCATATGTATCAGATGCGCCACATTTAAGGCAAACAATTGGGGAAGAGCAATATTTTTTAGAGTGACCAAACAGGCCACACGTAGAACATTGCCTGACAGAAGTGAAGGAGTTAATTTTAACTCTTTCGAAGTTGAGATAAAAGAAACCTGAATTAATTAAATTTTGGTAAATTTTGGGGTCAACTGAAATGACCCAATGGTTAGACCGGGAAGAAGTGATGGAAAAATCAATTTTAAAATTGTCATCATTTAAATTTTCATTTTTTAGCTTAAGGGCATTGTGCAATGATTCCTTGTCATAGGATTTGTCTACATTACGGATAAATACCTGAGGTCTTCTTAAGTGGGACCTCTTAATGTCCAGATGTTGAAGAGCTTCAATGCATTTTAGTTCTTTTTCTAAAAAGTCAACGTCTGAATCCTTTGATAGTTGGATGGAGATTCCATTATTCGAATTGTTACTGATTTTGATAATGGGAATAGGGAAATTTTTGTTGATAAGGCAAGCAGTAACTTTTTTCCTGACTTCTTCAGAGGAGCTGGACCCTGAGCGAGACCTGATGTGAACGGATCGGAGAGGAGCAGGTCGTTCGACCGCAGGCCTGACGACATGAGTGGGGGTTGAAGCAACTTGGGCGTAGGATATAGGTGGAGGTCCTACTGCTGTTTGAGAAATACTTCCCATGGTGATGCAGCAGGAATTTATATCCGAAGAACATTTAGAGATAAGTTCCGAATTTTCATCGATTGAGGAAGAGAACTTCTTTAATAAATCGGTCGTTTCTTCAGCTTTATCTCTGAAACCACTGACCAGGCGATCGAAGCATCTCTGAGATTCTTCGAGACGGCCCTCAAGAGAGGAAATTTGTCTCTCCAACGCAGAAACGCATGATTCTCTGGAACTATAAGGATGAGATACCGAAGAAACTGTATTTGCCTCTTTGCAAAATACAGAAAACACTTTAGATATTGGAAGAAGTTGATCAGCAAGACCATTGGCTGAGCTTTTCAGTCGCTTATCTTTGGAAGAGGAAACGTAGGCAGAGAGGCTGGACAGATGGCTGACCATTTGGAGAAATAGTTCAGAGTCAGGGGCTGCTGGAAAAAATTCCAGTAGGCTATCGAACGGGGATTCTTCTTTTGCCATAATAATGATTATTAAAAACTGTTAGGGTCACAGATTGAAGCAGCAAGGAGGAAAATATCAAAATTCCAACGGCCGATGAAATAGTCAAATCGAGAGAGAGAGAAGCGATGGCAAGGACTATATAAAAGCCCTCAAGAGAAGGAACACACAGCGGGTGGAGGGGGATAAAAAAACCCCGAGGCAGTTGCGTCACTAGTGAAAAACCGGAGGAGGAGCAGAGTAAAAACACGACCTCTTCGCTCGGTCGCTCTGACCGGAATGTGATGATCTGACCTAATTTTTGCTCTTTTGATCGCACATTGTCAAGCTTAAAAGCAAAATATGCACTAATCCAGACGTTTCATGAACGACTTAGCATGAGCCATGCTAAATAGAGTTCTGAGTCATTTTTTTCCATCCAAATACTCCTTAATAGTTTAGGTGAAGATGATTCTGAAAATGGTACTGCATTCACAAGAGCAATAGGGACAATACATTTATATTTGTTAAAAAGCGCAGTTTTTGGGTTCTTGCTTTCTGGCAAATACAGCATGAGTTTGCATCAAATGGACAGATGCAATAGATCGGGTTATCATTTCTTGGAGGATAAGGATAGTATTCAGTCAAAGTCGGTCAAAATCTAGAAATAATGCTTAAAATCCAAACAGGAATAAACATAAATGTAATTTTTTTACATTTTTTAATGCAATGTATATCAATTTATTGCTAAGGGAGTGTAATGCTATATAGAATATTCTTAACATTCTGTATTAATTTAAAAAATATTTTTATAAAAATAAATTTTTGGATCGATTATAATTATAACGTATCTCTTTAAATAAATTCATCTTCTTCATCTTTAGTGAAACTTTAATATTATTCTCAAATTTATTTAGTTTTTAAGTTTCATTATTTTGTAAGGAAACTATAATACATTTTTAAAAAAAATCAGAAATAAATCATATTTAGTCCTATATTAAAAAATAAAAATCCTTCAAAGTTTTATGAACAACAAATTGAATTTTTCCTCAGTTGTTTAAACAGGGTCAAGAATAATTATTTGCAAAATAGAGAATTTACATCAAGTTCCCAACCAGCCTAAAAATATTTATAGAACTCAAATTACATATACAAACTCAAAATTTACGAGCAAAAAACCATAATTACTTATTTACATACACATCACACTTATCTAAGACACTTCTCATGGAAAATAGGAAATGATAAAAATAAATTATTCTTTGCTTGCATTAAAACACATAAAAATGGCTCTTGATTTTTAATTAAAGAACTCCTGTGGCTTTAGTGGAGGACATAATGAGTACAATTTAGACGGGAAAAATCTAATCACCGGCACATAACACAACGCACCAGTTTTAACAATAATTAAACCCAAATGTGTATTCAGAATAGACAAAGCTCATTTTGTCGAACGCGAAACCACTTGAACTGCTTTCCTTATTTTTTTATAGCTAATTATTTATTATTCTTGCTTCAATTGCATTTTGTAGAACAGTGAGAAAAAAGAAAGAGTAAAATAGCCAATACACAGCTTCAAAATAGTGCAAGCAGTTACTCAGTTGAATTTAATATTTTCTTTTGGGCTTTCTCTCTTATTTTAGTCGACGCATAGATTTTGTTACTGTTTTTCTGGTACTTAAAATTTGCTTCTTTGCTGAGATTAGTAGAAGAAATTACTGTATGTAATCAGTGTATGCATTTCATCAAAACGGGGGGGGGGGGGTATGAAATCAGAAAAAATCAGAAAACATCAGAAATAAATCATATTTAGTCCTATTATGTTTATTTAGAAGACATGCCTAAAATGATTTTGTGGGGAAAATTACATTGTATTATTTAAAGGAAAACTGGTTCTCAATACTTTATATTCCCACGGAAAAAGTCCAGTGAAGTATTTAATATGTTTATTTAAGTGACTTATTTTAAATAATATGTTAATTCTAGAAATTCATCATTTTTTCCGAAATTATGTAACAATTAAATTTCTTCTTCAGCATGGGCTTTGTGCATGTTAATTAAGTTATGTTATATAGGAGTTATATACATGTTTTTCCTGTCTCTTAAGTTATATTTCCGCAAAAAATTGTAATACCTACTGGGCCTTAAAGATGATAAGAGTAAATACTATCATGCAATTTTTTATTTTTGTTTATTTGGAAGTAAAATAAATAAAAATTATACTAAAAGTACATAATATATTGTTGTTTTGGAATTTTATGGGAATATAGATAATAATTATTACTATAGAATTATTTATCATTCAAGAATTTGTTACCAGTTGTTCAATAACACTTTATATTTGTACAAAATTATACGCGCAGAGTAACACATAATAAGAGAAAAAATACACGTATAAATATTTATTACACGCCACGAATTCTTTTATCCTCTTCCAATATCTGACCTTTCAGTCATACTGAAGCCTTCAGCCCAATACAATATAGAACGGCGAAAACAGTCACCAAATGCAGTCACCAACATTTAAAGGAATATATACACGAGGTGGTTATAATTAAACTTCCCCTATAAAAGGCCTCCCCTACAGCGTAATCGGGTGAACGGAGTGCAATGAAATTTTGGAAAAAAAATGTAGGCAATTTTTTTGAAAAAAAATCCCTTCTCGGGAAAAACATGAAATTGAACTCAATAAACGACCAAAACGGAATACAGAAACAATATTAACAATCCAGAACAAGAATGATGCATGATAAATTGCAAAACTGTGAAAGTTGTCAGTAGTAGATAAGAATGTCGAAATTTGTATGCTTTGGAAGAAGAGGAAGCTTTATGTAAAAAACACTCAGTGCATACAGCGTTGTTTGAAGAAGTTTGTAGACGTTGTCATGTTTAAGTCCATGCTTCCGGCTGAACTAATGATAGTCTCTTTAGTTGAACGTGAGTTATTCGTGAAGCTGTTGTACGGAAATAAGGGGAATTCCTCTGCTGCAGTTCGTGAAATTCTTCGAAGAAAGAGCCTACTGCATGGACCAATGTCTACTACCGAGCAATGATTAAAACCTTCGAAGGGAAGGGAAAATTATGTGTTCAACCCGGAAGAGACCGTAAACATGTCACGCCGGTACTTGTTGATGCCGTTAAGACAGCTATTGACGCACAGTCACAGACTTTAGAGTTTGGGGTCAGTAGCGCGCGTGCAGTTTCTCGAAAGACTGGCTATTCTTGCAGCCCCGTCTGAAAAGTACTCAGAAAACATAATTCTCTAAATCCCATACGGGATCCGCCAAACCCAGGAGCTCCTTGATAGGGACAATCCACAACGTCTTTTATTCGAGGTCAGCTTTCTCAACATAATGACAGTTAATCTACCATGGTCTTGGAATGATCATTTGGAGCGACGAAGCTCATTTCTACCTCTATGGGGCAATCAACACACAGAATTGTCACAATTGGGCTAAGAAGAATCCGCGGATCCACAACGAATTTCCCTTACGGTCTCTAAATCTCACTGTCTGGTGTGGATTTACGACAACATTCATCTTCTTTGAGGAAGTTGGTTTCAAACTAACAAAGTAACCTCTTTTGCATAAAGCTTCCTCTTCTTCCTAAGCATGCAAATCTCGACATTTTCTCCTACAACTGACAACTTTTCTCAGTTTGTATTTTATTACTCATCATTCTTGTTCTGGATTGTTAATATTGTAGCATTCCGTTTTGGTCGTTAATGGAGTTAATTTTCATGTTTTTCCCGAAAAGAAAACTTTTTTTTCCGGAAATTCCTTAAACTTTTATTTCAAAATTCCGTGTGCGCATCTCGTGTATAGGCCGTATTCAAAATTTCATTGCATTCCGTTCATCCGTTTGTGCTGTAGGAGGCAATTTATAGAGGAAGTTTAATTATAACCACCTAGTACTTTAAAACAGCTGGGCATATATTCAGGAAATCCCCATTTATGGGTATGCTAAGGTCACAACATGAGAAGGAGTCTGTATCTGTCATTCCCATTCTGTATAGATAACCTTGCAAAAAATCTTGAGCTGCCTTACAAATTAAAACATTTTGAGTAAACACAAAGGATCTGGAAGTGGAAAAACGATTTAAATCTCTCTGCAACCGGTCAGAGTGCTTTCTCTTTTTCTCAATGTTGCCTCAGAAAGATTTAAGGCCATTCTCCATCTAAGGTTCCTCGAGGGCTCCAGCCCTGTTTGAAGCTCCATAGCAACAATAGATCTAAATACCACCCGTAACAAGTTTCAGGATACGTTGTGACGGATCTATACGCGTCTATGACTAACCCCTTGGGGACTCTTCTGGGGAAATATTTTGACCAACCAACTTTCACCGAAGGAAGAAAACGTGATTATGCAAATTAAGTATATTATATAAATTCTGTTTTCCCCATTTTTTACAGTTAGTTAGTGAGTGGAGGATCGTGAATTTATTAAGTGCAAATCTGAGTTTATGAAAGTATCAATTGAAGAATTCCAAGAGAGGATCCCTCGGAGGTGATCGAATCCAGCTAAAGATTACCGTTCAAGGCCTCAACAGTAGCAATTCACAAGAGTACAGGTATCGTGATCCTTATTTAAATAGAAGTTAAAGAGTAACTTATTAGAACGCAGCTTGTATAAGTTATCGTGGATTCAGTTGAGGGTCCGTAATATTATCCCCAGGCTAACGGGTCTCACCTTCGCGCTCTGATTAATGATAATTGTTCTTAATTAGATTATTGTTGCGCTAATTTGATATCTTATGACAGTAAAATAATTAGAGTGAACCCTTTGGACTGATTATTCAGTTCTTCCCACACATCTAGCTGGGTCCGAGAGTAGAGAAGGGGGATTAGATGGGTGAGTGATTGAGTGATTTTGGGGTTTATTGGCGCAAGAGCCGATTTCGGCTATACTGCGCCAAACATTTGTTTTAATATCTGTGGTCTAGACGGGAAGAGAAAGAAAGAATGAATTGAATGACAAGAAAGAGGGTCGAAAATAGAGAAGGATCACTAGGGTACCCCGGGTTCGTGAAGCCCATGTTTACCAAAGACAGTAAACCCCGTGGGAAAAGGAAAAGATCACTAGGGCACCTCGGGATTGTGACACCCGTACTCACCTAAAGAAGGTGAGCCCCTGAGGGGGGATTAGATGGAAGCAGGAACCTACAAGCATTACAACGTATTCGGTAAATATCCAGTTGTAACGGGTTCTATTCGGGCTTCTAATAATCATCTCCTAAATCCTCTTTTTAACTGCGATTTTAGTTGAAAACCCCTTTACGTAAGGAGAACTTGATTTTATGGAAATGTAAACTTCTATTTAAGTGCCAATTGTTGAGTAGGCGCTGTAATATTTGAAAATCAATCCTAAACGTAAAGCATAGTGGGAGAGACCGGTGGTTGCGCTTCGTAATATTAAATCTAAAGAGATGGATTCATTGAATGGTGGAAAACGTCCATTTTACGACTGACGAATTAGTAAGTTGGAAACGAGAGCGTTTAAGAGAATAATTAAGAGAAGTGATTCTACATATCTAATACGATTAATAAGTTCTATTGTTCCTCGGGCTTAGTTCTCAGAATGCGTTCTTATAAATTCTTGTAAGTGCTAAAGGATGAATAAAAAGTAGTTGACTTTAGATCATGTCTGTTTCTTACTCGAACCCTTCTCACACCCGTGACTGATAGGTCGCGAAACAGCGTTTCTTTTTCAAATTTGTCTTTAAATTATTATAAGTTCTTCACTGCTATATTCAAACCATTTATGAGTGGTGTAAAGGGCATCCTGGGAAGAGGCCCAGGTCGTGCAGGCCAATCGTTTTAGAAGTTTATGTCTGTTTTGTCCACGGTGAATAATTTTCTTAACACTATAAAATGAAATAAGCAATAAAAATAAAAATATGACCCGCGAATGTTTTATGATTGACTAATTAATTTGCTATTTCTTTTACTTTTGTGACCTTTCTCTTTTATGTAATGGCGTTTGACGTATGTTTTATTTTGGCATTCTGTGTACAAAATACATATTAGATTATAATTAAGTACGTTAATCACCAATTCTAAATTGGGGGACATCGTGAGCCGTGAAAAAAAGGATTCGTAAAATTTTATCATAGTTATACACACTAAGTAATTTTATACTTCAGAATATCCTAGGTATTTTAATTAAACATGCAATGCCAGACGGTTCCTTCTTCCATCTGAAACCCTTTGTCTACCCGCATGTGGTGTGAGGGAGAAACTGAATAATCAACAGACATGATTTAACACTAACTATTTTATTGTTACCAAAATATCAATCAGACACAATAACAATCTAATTAAGATAACTGATCAGATAGTAGAGCGCGGAGGTAGATTCAATAACACAGGGATAATACTACGGACCCTCAACTGATTCCACGATAGCTTAAACGCGCTCAACATAAACTACGTCGCACACTAATAAGTTAATTTCTAATTAAACAAGGATCATGATACTTGTACTTTTATGAAGCAGACCCTACACTTAAATCTTGCAGGAGACCCTTATCTGGATTTAATCACTGTCGTTGGATCCACTCTCAGTAATCCTTTTCATGGGCAAACGCCAAATGCTCTTAATAATTCCACGATCCTTCACTATTCAAATAACAGACTAATTCGCCAATTTAGTTGCCAACCCTTCAAACTCGCGAATACAGAATTTATATAATATACTTCATTTGCATAATCACGCTTTCTTATTCGGCGAAAGTTGGTTGAAATAATTATTTTTCCCCAGAAGAATCCCCAAGAAATTAGTGGAACCTAGTATACATCCGTCACAAACACTTCTATAAACTCCTTTTATACTTATATTTTGTTATTCTTTTATATTTAAATTTAAAATGAAATCCTTAAAAATGAATTATTATGCTTTTCTACCGAAACTAAGAAAACAATATTGCTCTTAAAAATACAAATACATTTCTTTTTTACTTACATTTCTTCGAATAATATTTTTGAAAAAAACTGTTCTATAACATCCATTGTGTTTCTTAAAAACATTTGAGAATAATTTTTTAGACATTTTCTATTGTTTGGGAATTTATTTTTGTCTGCATGTGGTAGTATGAATAAATTCCTTTTCCAACAGAATAAATGCACTGAAAGTATTTCCATGAAAGCATCTAGATAGAAATTCACCAAAATCCCTAATGATTAGAAATCAAAATACCTTTCCCTGATCAATTTCCATGCAAGACTCCCCATGTAGCATCGAATAAAAGATAAAAAGGAATGTTTTTCCCTCAAAAAGCCGTAGCTAGTTCTTATTTCGAGTTTTTCTTCAAACTCCTGCATCACATTTTTTCCTCCCAATTCGCAAATGTATTAAAATAGTCTGGATGCGCTGTCTTCTATTTTTTCCCTTTTAAAAAGGAAAAAAACAGCTTCTGTGCTCCGTTAAAATAAATTCTACGGCTCAGAATCGCATATTTTGCAGTTTTACGAACAGACGGTTTTCTTCTTCTATGCTGTGTTCATCATGTCAGAATAGGTATTAAAATCATTCGAAGTGATGAAAAGACTCTATATTTCGAATCATCATGGAAAACTTTATTTTCATGGCGTATATTTGATCAAATATTTATTTCTGTACTTTATTTAAAAAAGTACATGTCTCTCATATTATGTCAACAAAATAAAGTTTTTTTAATTTAAATGAAATTATTATTTTGCGTGCATATTTCGTGAAATTACAAATTCAGGACTTAATTTAGAAGAGAAAACGTAACGAAAATGAATTATACTATATTATAATTCCATACCGTATATTTTCGAATGCAAGCCAAACCTATGTGTAAGCCAAGATAGTGCATTTTTTCTTCAAAAATTTATCCAAAATTCAAAACATATATAAGCCGAATTGAAAAAAAAGTTTCTGTAATTTTCAAACCTGTCACTATGAGAATAAAAATGTTGGAAAGTGAATAAAACGAGTGAGAAATTTTCCAATCAAATTCCTGTTAAGTTAAACGCTAATGATAATAGTTTTATTAAAGGTACTCCTATCTGAAACTAATACATTTTTTCATTCATTAGTTGATTTGTACATTATGTAAGCGAAAAATACTTTCAGGGCCATTTTTTTTTTGTGGAAAATGTGGGGGAAAAGACATCCGTGATGGGATAGGGATTGTTGCCCTATGTTTCCTGCCTAGGTGGCAAAACCCACTGTTGGATGATCATATGCATTCCGAAATCTTTTTGACTGAATGTGAATTTTACCGACTGTTTGGAAACTCGGATTCTGAAAACAAGTGATTTTGACCCTTTAATGCCTACGTCCCAAGCACATATGTCCCAAGCAAATTTCAAAAAATTCTTTTGGAACAGAAACGTTTCTCTGTCTAATTGGAGACTTTCCCTCGAGTCCAGTCAATATTTTTGAAGGTATTTTCATTCACAGAACACAGATGGCACTATCGTACATAATGCAATTCCCGTGTTTTTGAAGTGTTGTAGCAGCTTATTCCATACTGTACGAACGTAAATAGTTTAGTTTTGGAAAATACCGCCAATTTTCTATTAAATTTTGATTGGTTCATAAATCTAAGGCCAATAAGTTACCCACAATTCAGATTACCTCTAATAAACTGGTAGGTGGCTAAGTTTAACTTCCATTTTTAATATCGGGTACGTTGTACGGGCAAACCAGTCAAAGGGTTACAGTTGTAGGTTCATTTGAAGACTCATAGAGTGAAACCTTTGAATAAATTATTTCAATCGAAATCAATGAATCAAGGCACATATCAAGCGATAAATGACATCAATCGTCGAAAGTACTTAATCTGCTTACCTTGTAAAATTAGTTACAGTTTTTGAGGAAATATAAGATGAAACATCCCCTTGTACGAATATAAATATTGAATTCTTACATCTAATATTGCTTAAATGGTTTCCATGGAGATCAAAGACAACTTTAAGTGCATGTAAAATTGACTTCAATTAAATTTGTTATATAAAATCCCAAGAAAAATGATTTCGGCAACTGTGAAATTGAACATCTCAGTCGAAATTATTCACGAAACTAATTGGAAATGTATGTTTATTAGTTCCTTTAAAAGCCACTTAAAGCACATTTAAAACTAGAACTTGCTTTCAATTTTAATGTTTCAAATAAATAGCTTCCTTTCAAGTTATTAAATTCTTTTAATTAACTAGCAATCTCTTCTAATTGAGTTTAATGGAAAAGCTTCTAAGTGCATTTGCTTGTTACATGCATACGATGTAACTCAAAAATTGTATTTTCTAAAATATATAGATCCGGAACTCAATCAAACTCTTATTTTATTCAAAAATTATAAATAATATTTAAATTACACGTTTGATAATTAAAATTCATTCAACTATGTCCATTCATTTCAAAAGGTATTTAATGATATATATTTGTAGTTCTCTTAATTTACTGGAACGATAAGCATCTGACAATATCATTTCACACTGTTTTTAAAGATTCTCCATAATATAATATAATAATTTAAATAAACATATAAATTTACATTAGAAGATTATAAATTCTTAATCTATATTAAATTTTCCTCTATGCACAATAAAACATTTATATCAATGATTTATTCAATAGAAACATCGTATTGAAAATATAACTCTTTATTTAATACTAAGTAACAATTAAATTTAGTAATTAAACAATCTTCAATTTTGAAGAATGTTTGCTTTGAACTTATATAGACAAGGTTCATACCTAATTATATGGATATTGTTGAAAAAAATATAGTGGTAGTTATCCAACATTATTCTGCATTAATATTCACGACTGTAAAATATTTATTATTGATTATAATACTATATTGTGTCATTTAACAAATATTAATAAATGTGACATACATTAAAATATTCTTAATTAATATCCTATATCACAAAAGTATTTATTTTTATTATTTATTAAAGCACCATACTGAGTCATTTCACATACATAAATTTGGATTTAAAAACTGAAAAACAATGAGTTGCATTTTTATTAATTACATAGAAAAAATATCTTTTTTTGTAAATTTGAAAGAAACTAGACTACGGTGCTCATAAAAATCATATTGCTTTCCATATTTCGTTTAAAGGGATTACCAAATTACGTATAACACCATCAATGCAAGTAAATGGATTAAATTACATTCAATATAAAAATATTTTAATTTAAAATCGAAAAAAGACTTTTGATCCCTCCTACCTACTTTTAAAAAATAAATTATTATAAACTGTTTGAGTAAAATGCTAGTGAACTAAGAAATATCTCACCCTTCATTATATCCTTTTTCATGCCTCGAGGGAATATAAAGTAAATACTTTTAATTTATTGAGTTATATAAATATGTGATTAGGTTCATTGATTCTCAGTTTGGTATTCAGCGAAATCCCCATTTTCCCTTTCACAACGCATCGAAGGTGTACAGAAAGAGGGAAAATGTGTGATAGGAAGAATATTATATTCCCAAAGATTCTCTCGATTAATGTTTCCCCGAAAGCATTTCAAAATTATCCATCCATGTAACTCCTCCAAGTAAACAGGGGATCATGTTTATCCCTTGAAAAGATAATTTTGTTTAATTTGACCCATCGTAAAGAAAGTAAATGTTAGGTCATTTCTTGGACAATTTTACTGCTTTTCGCAACAAAATAGTTCAAAGAGTACACTGAAAATAGTTTAAACTGTGCATGCGGAATTTCTCAGTTCGATTACATTTTGTTTACTATTTTCTTTAAAATTGTCTGAAAGTTAACTGCCATGAATATTATATGAAACAATATTTAAAGCGCGCAAATCATTTTTTAAACTTTTTAGGAGGAAATAAAATAGTATGCAAAAATTGTTGAACATGCCATTTTATCTTAATATTTTTTGTAACATCTTAAATAATTTGGAATGATTACTTGGAGTATTTTATTATTTTTTTAACCCCTTTTCCATGCTTTTCAAGAGCTGAGCTTGGACAAGCAACACGTACCATCCTGGCTTATCACGAGTGTAGCTCGGGCACTGTGAAAATTTCTGACGGATCTGTACGGTCCTCTCAATTATTCTTTCAATTTTTATTTATTACAACCAATCTCCACCGGGAGCCAAAGCGTGATTTATGCAAATGAGATATTTTATATAAGTTCGAGTTTCGCGAGTTAATATAAGAAGGTGAAAGTGAAAGAGAGAGTGAAGTAAAGTGAAGAGTTAGAATTTTAAAGTAAAGTGAATTGAAGCATCGATAAATCAACTCGCAGTTGTTGACAAATTTAGTATGAAGTAACGCGACGAGCAAAGCTGAAGAGCTGAAGATTGAATTCGTAAAGTCGAGAGTGAATCTTAGCTTTTATCTGATCCATCCGAACCAAAGTATTCCACAAGACGGACCTGCCGAAATATAGGAATCAGGTTAGTGACTTGGAAATTATAAATACGTGTACGTGTGTTAACTGTAATTGTGCGAGCTGATCTTTCGTGGATTCAGTTCAGATTCCGTAGTTCCGCTAATAGTTACCCCTTCTCATTCTCCACCTTGTTTTATTGTTCTTAAATTTGAATAATGTATGTGTAACTTTCCTTGATTAAGAGGTATCAATAAATATAGTGATTTGTAAAGATGTCTTTTGAATTCATTAATCCGCCTACATGTCCAGAAACAAGTAACGGTAGACGGGGAGATGATAATCTTAGGGGAGGTTAATATTTCACGACAAATTTACACTACACAATCGGTGTTTCCCACAAATTATTTCACTTGTAATTGTTATGGTTTCGAATGTTTTTGCTTCCTTTCCACGGTAAATGTGAAACAAATTGACATCTTTGACCCAAAAATCTGAAATAAAATAAGCCTGAAAAAAGGTTAATGACTGATTTCTTTATTAAATTTTAAAATAATAGCTATTAACTTGATTAATAGCTATTAACTTGACTCACTCATTCACTCCAGCACTAACTCTTCACGATATATCTGGAACTACTAGACCAAAAGACTTGAAATTTGGTTCGCAAGATCCTCTCATGGAGTAGAGATCCGCTAAGAACGGATTTCGAGAAAATCAACCCTCAAGGGGTAATACGAGGGCATAAGAGGCTTTATAAATAAACATTCCTGTTTTTGAACTTTTAGACCTACAAACTTGAAGTTTGAATTTTGTAAGCATGTTCCTTTCATGGATTAAAGATCCGCTGCAAAAGAGGTTTTTACAAAAAATCAATCCCTAAGGTGCTTTTTGGCGGCTTAAGAGGTCTTATAGTTAACTATTTTCGCTTTACACAAGTCCTGTTTTTAGTTAAATCAAGAGGTAAGATTTATATCAATGCTCTTCATTATATTCGAACTTGTAAACAATATTCGTACATGATCATGAAATACCCAGCAAAACACGTAGGTAACGGCTAATTTTCACATATATTTAAACTATGAAGTATATAAAAGAATTTACTTTTTCTTGATAACATTCCTATGAAATTTCTGGATTTAATACCTTTGGAAGATAAAAATTAGATTAAAATTGTCAAATTTGAAATTGGGATCAATGAATATTCCTTTAGTGTAGCAGTTGTTTTATTGATTTAAACTAGGTTACACAAAGATAATGCATATCATTAACAAAAATAATGGTAGAAGAACATGGACAGTTTTTAATAGTTACCGCAACCTCTACTCACCAGGTCTCTGCTGATTACATGTGGTCGCAAGGGAGCGCTTTTGTGCTGCTTGGGACAGACGGTTGCTATTGTTATGACGAGAGTGCGGTTACAGTACGAATTTGCTTATCTTTTTTTTATTTAAATACGTTAAATTCTTCCGATTTTACGAAGCTGAAAACTATTTATTCATTATAGTTCAAAAATTTCATCATTCAAAATTATTGCACGTAAGTTTTATAAAAAAAAGTTCAAATAATATAGTTAAATATTTTATATTACACTTGTTTAAAAAATATTTCTATTTTTATATGAATTCGTCAAAATGAAACGAAAAAATAAATTTTTAAACGTTCTCAACAGGTACTTAAATTATTTACATTTAAAACATTAATTTAATATTTCTAAATCAAAGTGTTTAATATAGTCAAATATTTAAATATTCTCAACATATACTTAAATGATTTACATTTAAAACATTAATTTAATATTTCTCAATCAAACAGTTTAATATAGTCAAATATTTTTAATATCCACAAAAAAATTTTATTCTATTAATTGGCATTTCAATAATATTTTGTTACAAATAAAAAACTTTATAATGAAGTTGAGTTGTTTTTGAGCTACGTGCTATTTTTTATTTATTGTTCTTATCAACTCATAATTATCGTTCCAAGAACAAATCAGAACTACTTAAATCCTTTGAAACTATTGTACGATTTCTACGGCTCCAACAAAACCGCAAGAATAAAACAAAGCATGGAATCAACTAAAACTCCTGGGAGTTTATTTTGGTAAAGCCGGATGGAGGAAGAAGCATTTAAAAAGAGATCATTTCCAGTACACTGCTATGATTCGGATTGAAGCCAATTGCTTGACAGATCTCTTCACTAGAACATTCACTCATTTCTCCATCTATCCTCCTGTCTATAAGACAGAGGATGAATTTCCCTTGAGGCTATTTCTGGTACTGGTCATCTTATTTATTAAAGGAACTACTTTTGATGAAAGAAAAGAAAAACTATTTTCTTTATTATGTTGGTGAAGGTGAAATGACTCAAAGACTTCGGAATTCATTTATTTCTCTTAAGTTTTCTGCAAATATAAGTAGAATGGATAATTAACATTTCTCAAAAATAATTCTCAAGAGTTCAAAAAAAATTATAAAGGCTAAACATAATAATTTTTTCTTTGATAAACATTTTTAAAAAACTTACTGTACATGTTTTTCCTAAGTTGTATAGTTTAAATTTTGAACTTTAGGACAGTGCTTCTCAAACTGTGGGGTGAGCCCCCCTAGGGGGGCGTGATAATCCTAGGAAAAAGGCGCGGAAATATTAAAAAGTCGAAGAAAAAAAAAGATTTTAAAAAATTCGAAATACATTCTGACATAGTAAGAAATAAAAAAAAACATTTATGCAGATATAATACGCTTACAAATGTATCAGTACTGCACAATGCATTTTATAATTAATTTAACAATACTAAGTTCAGAACAAATCTAATAATTACCAGTGACCCCAAAGGCTTGTCATATATATATGTAAAATTATATGCACAAATTAGCACTTATCTAGATAATTTGCACGGTTTATATTTAATCCCTTAACTGCCGACTAAACGTCATGCGACTTGCTTCCCAATGTCACCGTTTTGCAAGTACGCATGCGTATGCGGTTTATTGGGGGAGAGAAGGGAGAAAGGGAATAAAAATGAGAAAATCCTCTGAAATAAGTAAATCCTTAGCGAACACACACTGTCAAGCCATTTTATTGCATTCTAAAGCCTTCGGAATAATTTTATGGATAACAGCGAACAGGAAAGAACGTATTTCGGAAAGGCGTATTTATACGCCGGGACAATTTACGCACTGGCTGAGCGAGACTTTTATATACGCCGGTGGCACTTAAGAAGTAAATCTATTGCAGCTTTACTGTCAGAGTATCGAGTTTAATAAATTGTTCTATGAAGGGGTGGCGCGATGAAAATTATGCTTGAATATTAGGTCACAAGTATTGAAAGTTTGAAATGCACTGCTTTAGGCATAAATGATTTTTATAACTTTATTGCCTTATATTAACCATTTAAGTTAGTCTGCTGTGGGTCTTGATACGATCTGTCTAATTCTATATGTGAATTTAACAAAATGTGCTGGTGTTTAGAATAAGGGTGTACAATTTCTTTTCATTTTGAGTTGTAAACATTAAAAATGCCTACTGATCTGCAGGTAGGGGAACATCACAATATCTTTGGTTAGAGAGAGCCGCCACTAGATGGGGCCCCCATGAAATGGCTCTCACATTCGGGGACTTACCGTATCCGCAAAGGCTTAGTTGCCTATATGCAGCCCCATTAGGGAAAAAACATCCCGGAGTTTATTAACATGCAGCTTAATTTATATGTGCTTATTTTCATATAGTCATGAAACAAATACATGAAATAATTGTCTGCAATATTTTTACGTATGGGTTCTATGCTTTCTTCCATAAAATCAATCATTCATCCTAATGAATTCTTATGCTCTTAGCTGTATTCCCTTTTTGAGTTTTATACAAAATTTGCATGTTTTTTTCCTAATTCTATATCGTTATACAAAAAGGAAATAATTAAAGTAATTTATCACAGTGACTCCCATGCTAAGACTCTCTTGCATTTTTACTTATGTGTGTATATGTGGGCTTGAATAAATTTGGCAGCAGGAGGAATAAACCTACAGAAAGGATTTCTATAATTGCATCAGTTTTGTCTCATCAGAATCCATATTAATAAGGGAAAAATACTTTTCTCTGATAAATTTTCATAAAAGCTTCTGCAAGTGTCATTAAATAAGAAGAACCCCTTCTTCTTGAAACGCTGCAGTTTGTTCTTATTTAATTTTTTCTCCCGATTTCAGGAATGCATCGTTTTTTCCCCAACTCACGATTGTATTAAAGAAGTATGCTGTACCCGTTTTATTTTTTTTCTATCCATATTCCATGCACCGTCAAAACAAACCCAAAGTCTCAGAATCAGAAATTCTGTAGTTTTCCAAAAGAAATGTTTTTTACTTGTTTGTAAGTTTCTTTTTCATTTTGGAGTAAATATTAGGATGCTTCCCACAAAAAATATCGATACATCCTATTTTAAAGCATCAAAAAAAAATGTTACATGGAAAAAAATATTTTAAAATTAAATATTTATACGTATTTGATTAAAGAGGAAGCTAATTTACATACATGCTAAACTCAGTTACAGTTAACATTCTAAGAATATATTTAAAGTTCCTTTTTGGCGCTGCGATCGCCACCCTCACAGCACGTCCACAGTTGTTTATTCACCTGTATAGAAAATACTGCACCAAGCAGGCACAATAAAAGTCTGTGCCTCAAGACTGCATTTCTTAGCTATACACAGTCCATTAGCTCACGTTGAAATAAAATTTCCCAATAGCCTTTTTCAAAAACATAAAACTCAATAGTGATCCAAAATTATCAGTGACACACCTTATATTTAGTCCTGCAATAAAAGGAAGAACACTTCTTTTCACAGTCGATAGCAATAACTGTCTAAGCATAAGGTTGTAAAGAATTTACATCCCTTCTTCCATGTGACCCGGCTAGATGTGTGGCAAGAACCAAATGATCAGACGACATGATGAACTTCAATTATTTATTTATCACTATATTCAACTCAGACACAAATAATACTCTAAATAAGATAATTTTGATCAGTCAGAGCACGAAGGTGGGACAAAATAGCGTGGGGATAATATATCCGATCATGCAATCTACCCTTACGATCACTTATGCAAAGCTTGTTCAATTTATGACCGCTTTAATAATTTAACTCTCTAATTTCTACTTGAAATAAGATCACAGTACCTGAACTCTTGCGGTCTTCTTATCCTTGCTTTTACTTTAACATGGCCCAATCATTTAAACTAAGCACTTGCTTAATATTCCAACATCTCGCTTCGTACACTGTTTACATGTACGGTTCACTGCAGATTTACTTCGCTTCTCATCTCTTCACTTTAGATCCAATCTATTCTCACTCCATTAACTCTAAAACTCGCGAATACAGAATATATATGTTAAACTTAATTTGCATAATCCCGCTTCCTGTCCTCGGAGAATGTTGGTTGAAAAAATGATGGCCCAAAAGGAATCCTCAAGGGGTTAGTAGAAGAAACCGTATGGATCCGTCACAAGGTCCTAATCTCGAACAGAATAATGTATTCTATATTTGATTCTACTTAGTTATAATTACCTGTACTAAATCCATTGATTGATTGATTATTAATTTCACCTAATCGTCAAAGCCATCCTGTGTGATAGGTTAAAAGTCAGGAAAGTGAGGTACTTGCGCTGATGTCGATGTTTGCCATTGACTGTGATCACAAATACGAATTCTTTTACAGAAGAATTACTCTGAGCTGGATGTCGACAATTTTAACGAACTGTTGATGTTAAATTTTAAAAAAGTGTTCCTCACTTTGAAGCAGACTTTTTTAGTAATCAAACAAGCTTCCACAAGATTTAGTATTTTAGAACATTTCAAAAATTTGAAATGCATACAGAATAATTTCCAAACATGAATATTAATCTTTATAGGTTAGATGGTAGATATTTCAACCAAAAAAAAAAAGAAGAATAATTTCTGAAACAAGCCCTTGGTTAAAAAATAAATCAATGATTTATGTCCAGATTTATTGCTTTCTGATTACTGTGCGGTCATTAAAAACGCATACATGCCAATCACTTCCTCACTGCCTTGTTTTTAGACGAGTGTGTGTGAAATATTTAAAAACTTTTTTCCCTTATTTTCCGAACCACAAATATCTCCACTACTAAGTAAGTACCCCTTCCCTAGTCGACAGTTGGCCTGCTATCATTGACTAAGAACTTATTCTAGAGGGATTGACAAAAAGGAGCAAAGTAGAACAGCCAAATATCCAGTCTTCAGGCGCATGTCAAAACAAGCCGTCTCTTTACTGTTAAATATGTAATTGTTGCAACCTCACCCAAATTATATTTCTTTAAAAAAAAGACAAAATAATTTTTCAGAGTATAGATTCGTAAGAAAACAAAATAAATTTTATATGTAATAGTGTGTATTTTTTAAGCAGAGTATATTAATTTGATCACTTAAATTATTTCTATAATAATTTATCACTATACTTTTATGAGCAATTTAAATTTATGACAAAAAGTATTTTGCTTAATATACAAGTATTTTTCCTGCTTGCGGGTGGCGACATAAATAAGTTTTGCAGCAGGAGGAATAAATATACCGAAAGGTTTTCCATAAATGCATCAGTTTGAATTCATCCAAATCCCTATTGATTAGAAATAAAAATACTTTTCCCTGATCAATTTCCATGAAAGCTTCAACGAGTTGCATTAAACAAGATAGAAGAAATTCCCTCCTTAAAATGCTATTGCTTGTTCTTATTCAGAGATTTTTCTCGCAACTTCCGAAATGCATCTTTTTTTTTTCTCTTTCCAACTCTCGAATGTATTAAAGAAGTGTGCATGCTCTCGTCCTCTTTTTTATTTTCTGTTAAAAAAAAAATTCTATGCGCCGTCAAAACAAACTCCACGCTTCAGAGTCACATATTTTGTAGTTTTCCGAACGAAATATTTTTCTACGTTCTTCTTCTTTTTACTGCAGAAAATATTAAAATACTTCAAAGATATGGAGACGTCATATTTCAAAGCCTCAAAAAGATCGTTCTACGGCTACAAACTGCACTTAGATTAAATATTTTTATGTACTTCATTAAAAAAAACTTAGAATTACTTTAATATTAATATTAAATAAAATTATTGTTGTGAGAACATATCAAAATTTTCTCATACTATAGATAACATTTAATATTTTTTTTTAATTTAAGGGAAATGAACTATAGGGGGCATTTAAAACAAACAAAGTCACTAGTGGAAAGTAACGGTAACGATTTTATTAACTCAAAAATGTAGTTATACACAGTACACATACTCAAAAATAGTCACCAAAACTGTTGACATATTTATCCCATTGCAACACTAGCCGGTTGATTCCATCTTTGAAGAAGCTAGTAGGCTGCTGTCGGATCCAGGCCTGGACCTAGTCACACACTTCGTCATCCTTTGTGAATCGATGTTCCCGAATGGCATGTTTTAGAGGTCCAAAACGTGAAATTCACAAGGTGAAAGGTCTGTACTGTACGGTGGATGTTCCAGCCTTTCCGACCGAAACTGCTGTAATGTGGTCTTCATGGCATTGGTCTTGTGTGGGTGGGCATTATCAACATTCCTAGTCGTTTTCACTTGATGGCTCGTCTAGGGTTCTGTAAAGTGACTTGATAACGCTGGACATTGATGGTGGTTCCCCGTTCCAAGAACTCAACAAGTTGTGCGCCCTTGTGTTAAAAAGAAAGACATCATGAACTTACCAGAACTGGTGTACATGGACTTTGATTTCTTTGGAGGTGGTGAAGTCGCAATTTTCCACTGCTTGCTCTGACGCTTGTTTTCTGGTTCAAAATGGTGACACCATGTTTCATCACCAATGACAATTTCCTGCAGAAAGCCGCATTTAACCTCATTATAGCGTTACAGTTGGCTCAAAGTCATCGCCATTTGAGTGTTGCGCTGTTAGGTGTTCAGTTGGTAGGGGAACTCGCTACGTCCAATTTTTTCGAAAGGTCAAGTGTTAATGCATTATGGTGTGAAGGGTGCTCACGCTAATACCCAGTAACCGAAGGATCTCGTCCACGGTGATTCTGCGGTTGTCCAAGACAAAAGCATCCACTTCCGCAATCATTTCTGGTGTGATGACACGATGAGCCTGCCCAGGTGGAGCATTTATTCCAGTAACTTGCTCTCATAATGGAATATTTTGCTCCATTCCACAACAGTCGAACGACATAGACTGTATTCACAGCACATAGCCTTCATACGTCGATGCATTCCACGGCCTCCATCTCCCTCAGCCACTGAAAATCAAATCACTCATCGTTATTCCTTCTTACTCTCCTGCTTGTTTAGTAGTGGACGATATAACTTGTGTGACTACATTCTCTTCGGCGTGAAACCACACTGTCGCTATGAAACGTCATACGCTGCACACGCGTCAGTATCTCTACCGTAAGATGGTGCCACCATATGTGCCACCATACACGCAATTACGTGGTGCCACCTTATGTGTAAAATAAAGTTAGATGCACTGACCAGGTTTCACATGAATGAACCTTATACTTTATGCTGCGATCAAATAAATAGACATTACCAAAGACATTTATGATAGCTGTTTATGATAAGACCCAAAGTTCTCTTGTGATAACACCCGAAATAAATTTCTATATTCAATTGTACTTATGTAACTTCAAAATATTAAAAGAATTTATTCAGTGTTAATTTCGCATAACCCTTTAAAGTTTTCTGTAGTAAAGTGCGGAAATTAGAAAAGTGAGGTATTTTCTCATAAGGTAGTCATTGTCCTTTTTATTGTGATCACGCGATACTGTTAAAGAAAAGCTACTTTGAATCGTTAGAATCCCCTAAAATGAAATAATGAAATAATTATATGTCCATAGTTTTAGTAACTTTAAAACATTTTGCTGAGTTTTATCATTTAAAGCATTCTAAAACTTTGAAAGTATGAAGTAAGTAAACGAAAGTAAGTTACTCTAAATAAATGAAGAAAAATTCTAAGGTTTTCTCATTCAAAGCGTAAAAAATTGAAAGTAATACTGTACTAGCTGTAAAAACAATGTTAGAGAAGAGTAACAACAATTTTCTATTATACCCAGACATAAGCCATTACCAAAATAAAACTTACCCAGACATAAGTCCATAAGAAAATAACATTCATCCAGACATAAGACATTAGAAAACATACGTTTTACAAAGGAGAATATTTTGCTACGCAGTGTAATTATTTAATTTTTATCTAGTAACTTCAGTTGTAAAAATTACTTGCATCCGCTTGGATAAACATAAAAAAGGGAAAGGAACAAGAACATTAAAAAATATATGCACATAGTAAAGATATATACTTTTCAGAGTTTTATAGAAGCTGTTCTTTTTTTAATTGTGATATTTTATGAAAAAACCAAAATATGTTCTGTCAAAAATTTCTCTGTCTGAACTTATATTCGCTTTAGTAGGATGAGAAATTTTAAAAATAAATTTTGAAAACTTTAATCAATTTGATGCACAATTGAACAAAAACAACAAATAATTTTTTTGCGTATATATATATATATTATATATATATATATATTTCGCTAATGAGGCTGCGGATTGGTATTTCTATCTTTGCAGACCTAATACATTCCCCAGGAGCTGTTATCACTTTTTAGTACGGCACAGCATAGGAAATACCAATTGCCGCAAGTAACTTTGACGCCTAGTTTCCTCTCCAGAGGGAGGCACCTGAGCTCTGCCAAGACGAAATTTGTACTTAAGAAATTTTGCCGAGAGCATCAAGCCAAACTGATGCTTAAGGGATTTTGTGCATGCCGCGTAATCATACGACATGCTGGCTGTCGATTTTCTGCATCATGAAAATCCACCGACTTTGGCGGGGGTTGAACCCAAAACGTTAGGTGCAGAAGGCTAGCAACGAACCAACTACGCCACCCAGTCGTAGATATTTATATCAGTGTTCTTTCAAAGTCACAAAACCTCTTTAAAATAATACACTCATGTCCATAAATTAAGGATAATCCAGAATCACACAGAAATTAAACTCTAAAATAAAATTTTCACCTGTAGAATTATCACACACATCTTGAAGAAGAATATGCAAAATACAGGAAACCACCAGATGGCACGGATAGTACGTCACAATGACGAGAGTGTAAGAGAGGGGTATATAAGGAATGGTGGCAAAGAAGTAAAATTGTTCACAAGCACTTTAAAAGCCTTTCAGTGCAATAACCGCATAGTTATGGCACAAAGGAAGCATTTGGATGATTTTTTACGTAGAATTATCGGACGACTGGAATATCGACGTACCCAGCTGGAAGTATCCGAGGAACTTGGAATCGCCAAGAGAGTCATCTCCAGGCTTTGCGAACGATTCCAAGATGATGGTAATGTGAGAAGATGTTACAGCACAGGTCGCCCCCGAGTTACAACGCCGAATGAGGACCGGTATTGGGCAGTTACTGCCAAAAGAAACAGACGGAGCACAGCATCAGACCTCTCTCGTAAGCTCTCTTCAACTACCGGTACGGCAATTTCAAGGCAGACCGTGTAAAGAAGCTTAGGGCACATTGGTCTATATGCTCGTAGGCCTATCAGATGTGTTCCCCTTACCGCAACTCATTGTCGCCTGTGATTAACCTGGAGTAGAGAGCATGCATTGTGGACACCGCAACAAGTGGTCTTGTGTAATGTTTTCCGACGAGTCCTGGTTTAGTTTGAAGTCTGATTCTCGCCGGATTTTCATATGGAGAGCACCAGGTACCCGCTACCACGAAGAGAACACCATTGAACGACACCATTACGGTGGTGCAGGATGGCTCGTTTGGGAGGAATTATTCTTGGTTCCAGAACTGACCTGCATGTTCAGAGTGTAACGATGACATGCCACATCTATCGCGATGTCATTCTGGAACAACATGTACGTTTGTTTTGGGGTGCCATGGGTGCTGAATTTCTGTTTATGGATGACAACGCCCGTCCTCAGCGTTCAAACATTGTAGACGAATGCCTTCAATCGAAGGATATCACCCGTATGGATTGGCCAGCATACTCACCGGACTTGAATCGAATAGAGCATGTGTGGGATATGCTTGCCTGACGAATTGCAACCCGTCAACCCTCTCCCACCTGTCTACCGGAACTTCGGAGGGAATTGCTTGATGAGTGGTGTAATATTTCCAAGATCAGATTGATAATTTGATACTCAGCATGCGTAGGCGTTGTAAGGCCTGTATTGCATCGTCCGAGAGACATACTCCGTATTAACCATCATACTAACCATATTATACTGTTTTTTGTAAATAGGTTTTATTTTGAAATTTGCTCCAGGGAGTAAAAATTGCAATTTTTATTATGTCAAACATATAGCATCTTTTTTGCTCTTTACCTTTTGCTTAATAAATAGACTTTACAAATAAGTCAAATTTGTTTTGCTTCTGTCTCTTTCTTTGCCTGAACTTCATTATCCTTAATTTATGGACATGAGTGTGTTATAAAAATTAACTCTAGAAAGTGTATTCCTTGATTATTTTAAATTGAACAGCCATTTAATTGGAGCTAATGTGTCAGTTGAAATAAGAAAGAATTTTATCGAAATGAATATATATATATATATATTAACATCACATTTAAGTGTCTGTAAGAATGTTATTAGCGCTAGAACTCGTATTTTTGAATCAGTCAAATAATGAGAACGACACCTAAGCTGGAAAAATCCTTCTTAAAATTTCTTCACCGTACCATTGTAAAGATCTTTGAGCCTCAATAGATTAGGCTTTTAATTATTATTGATCTTTAATGTTTTTAATTTACTTGATTCGGTGTCGTATCAAAATGATACATGTTTATTAAAGATCGGTTATTTATATCGCTTTTAGAAAATAAAATGAAATTGTTATTCGTTGATCGTTTTTTTACAGGCTACAGGCTCCTATGCAAGAATTTTTTCTCTCAATCTGTATGAGATTTTTACAAAATCCATAATTATTTGAACCATGAGAGTAATTTAAAAGAAAATTTAAGGGTTATAATTTTTTCCAAATAAAAGAAAGGCAGATTTTAAACATATAAATTACTTGATTTAAATTATAATAATGTACGCCTTTTAAATATGTAAAACTATATATCTTTACATATAGTTATCAAAACTTTTTAACAAACTTGAAAAATACTTACTATTACAATAGTTTTTCTTACCAATCTTATTTTTCAACCATTAAACAAAAATAAAAATGAGCAAGCACAAAGTACTGCATAATTAAACATTATATGCAAATTAATAGTGAAAAAAACTATAAAACTTAAGCAATTCAAATTCCCATGCTAATGGACTTTTCATTATTTTTCAAGTTCATTAAATCTTTTAATTGAGATGTCACAAAAGTTTAATTTTTTTCTTTATTCAAATAAAACTCAATTCAAAATTGGAGTTCTTTGCATGATGAAATGAATTAATATCAAAAATACTTACCTTCGTTGAAAGGAAAAATTTTAATGACTCGTTATTTTTAATGCAACGAAGAAGATTCAAGATATTGGAATCAATTAAAATAAAAAAAGCTCGAGGGATTATCACTATAGCGATGAAAAATAAATGAATTGTTATGTATATGTGCATATAAGATAATACTATGTTTTGGATTCCTGTAACAAGGTTTTATTTAGAAGAAACATCATAAAATTCTAGTCATTATTTATATCTTTAAGAATTTTCTGTAAAGATTTTTTATAATTATTTTTCTGTTCAGTATCAAAATATTATTTTTTATTATTCTTATACACTTTATCTAAAATGAAAGCATCACCTTGGGAAAAAATGTATTTCAAAGTAAATGAAATACTAAATTGGGCTGATGTCATATCTCAATTCGTTAAAATATGCGATTTGAAGAAATTAATAAAAATATGATTTTTCGAATAATTTAAAAACATGTGTACTACTACCTTTTTGTATCTTGAGAGTGAAAGCATTGTTTTTTTATTCATATAAAAAGAATATTCTAGAGAATTAACTGTTTTGAATTACATCTTCCAAATTTTCACAATTTTTTTTGTAGCTGATGTTTTATAAAGGGCAGTAGAAACATTGGCCCCAGTCAGTGTTGCACAATATGTGTGAGTAGTTACAAATCATCATACAAAATGAAAAGAATGTATAATTAATTTAATATATAATAATTATAATATATATATACTATTTATATAATTATAATATATTAATTATATACTAACCTTATATTATTTACATAATTATATTATATCAAAATATAATTACTTGTGTCAAAATACTTCATTGATGATTTTAAACCTGAGCATTTAATAATTGCTAAGGATTTTAGAAGAACGTTAATTTAGTTTATACTCTGATGATTTTATCTTTAATTAATAAATTAAATATGGAAAATTTTGTTTGTCCTGATAACTCCTTACAATGTATGCCTCGTGTGTTTCTCTAAAACATAAATTGTTCTGCAGTAAAAAAAAAATATTTTTCGTTAATAATTTTCACAGTGCTCTTTTCCTTTTTACACCTGAAATAACTTAAATAATTATTTTTAAATTTAAAGTACCAAAATATATATATTTTGTGTGAATATAGCTTAGTTTAACTATAAACACAAACTGGAGTTATTAATATATATCTTATATGTTTAAACAGTACTAACTCGTATGAAAATGAATTCAGATCGTAATCTGTGTCCATAAAAATGTTCTAACCTTTAATTGTTATCAAATTTTAAAGTAAATAAATACATTGTATCCCATGCACTGCATTTAAATGGGATAAAATGATTATTTATAATCATAAATGATTAAAAACACATTATATCTCTATTTTCATTCTAAAAAAAATACGTAAATATATATAGTCAGTTTTTATTTAATTTATATATTTTTTTCTTTGTATTTAGAAATTGTTTCACATTTTGGTTTTTACTATTATAGTCTTTAATATCTTCGTTTATTTTTCACCTTAAATACTGCAACACTTTTAAGAACCAAATAATTTGTTAAATAAAAATATCATTTTTATAATTTTTATTGATTTTATGTTTAAAAATTAAAAAATCCCCGAAAGATCTTATTATATTTTTATAGACATCTTAAACTCACCGAAAGATCTTATATATATATTTTTATAGACATCTTAAACTCATTATTTAGTCCAAATTAAAACACTGTTTTGGGGTTATATTTATGCATTTCCAACAAATTTAAACTATATTTATGGACAGATATATTTAAACACTTATTTTTTTTATTGAGAACATTTATAAATCTCCGTGTACCACAAAGTATCACATGAGGGCTTACAGAAGTAAGCAAGAAGCACGCATCACAAAGGAAGAAGGAATTTAAAATCATTAAGGATTACGATACAAATATCTCTGCCTTCTCCGGGATTCGAACTCAGGCCCTACAGCACCGCAATCAGCGTCACTATATTACTAGTCACTAGCGTACACTTCTTATTTGTGCAAGAAAAGCAAAATTTTAAAGCAAATTTGGTAATGTAGACGCTTACACTGAATAACTTTCGATGCTTCAATGGAGTATAATTAAATCATGCTTGACATTGAGATGTTTTAAGTAAAGGGTTAGCATTTAAAGACTTTTCTTCACACGAGTACCTTAATTATTCATATTTTCATGCAATGATTTTAATATCAAATTTTGAATTCGTTATAATTCTACAAAATGCATATTTTACAATATGTAATATGTTTAAAGATCTTAATATCAAGTATTCAAATTAAATACGCCCCGATGTAATTAAACTGCAACATGTTCGTACTTATGAAGGGACTTCGATGCTAGTAATTTAGTCGAAAATCACTGGATTAAACCACTCAGCTTTAGAAGCTCACGAAACAAGCCTATTATCAAGAGTTATATTTGAACAAACATCAAAGACAAGTTATCGCTAAGTACTGAAAATTATCAATGAGATCAAAGATTTGGTTTCCTCTAGTTTGAGCACAAATGCTTGGAATCTTTATTTGGATACTCGATGATTACCGAAACTCTTCTGTGGTTATCCCAGTCTCCAATGCGCATGCAATTGAGTTTAATTAAGGTTACAGTATAAAATCAGATGCGTAATGATGATAGCGACTGTTTAGTACCACCTTGGATTGAATGCCATTTTAGAATTTATTTACCAAATTCCTCCGAGGAATGCATTAAATGTCTATCTTAAGAAATCTTTTAAAATATTATCGAGATGAAACTTCAAAAATCGCATTTTATTTAAATGTTTGTATAGATTGAAGTGATGAGGGACATTTATGTCTAAATTGTACAGTGGACTCTTTTGGAACTCCATCTCCATTTCCGTAATATATCGATTGTTATTTTTTAAAGAAAACAGGTCCAATAAACATTAAAATGGGAATGATAAGTTTATTGAGGTTGTTTATCATCATTTAGTTACCAAATATTATATGCTTACGTGATTTAATTAGTACTCATCGTTAAATATGTAATACATTTTGGGAACTGAATGACATTTAAGGCAGGTCTTTGAATCTCTTGGTTTTATTTGAGTTTGTGAATTTTCTGTTTTAAGTATATGAAAAGAGTTATTCAAATCTTATTGTTATCGGGTTTTTAATTAATTCTTATCGTAATATTAAAAATGAATATTATTTTGGTTTAGGTTTACACCAATACAGAATCAAATGTATCACAATACAGAATCAAAAGTATCATTAGCAAAAAATAATTTTTTTATAAATTTTTTTAAAGAAACATGATTGAGTTTTTTAGAAGTTTGGACTTAAAAACTATTAATATTTTAAGTCATTTAAAAAAAAAAAAATGCATAATTACATATTTTTATAAACTTAAAAATTAATATTGTTCAACATTATTTTCTTTAAAATGTATTTAAAACACATTGGTATTGCAGCTGAAGCATTTATAGCATAATACTTTATATATATATAAATGTAGGAAAGGAGTGCAAGTTTTCTTTTACTTCTTTTGATTTTTATTGTAAGAAAGGGCACCACTAATCGAAACCACGTGAGTTTTAGCTGCACGATACGATGAGGTCATGTATTTATAAAGGGAGCAGAAGGGAAAAACTGGGAGTTGCACCAAAGCTTGAACGTAGGCAGGCCAGAGGAAATCGCTTTCTCCTTTGTTTTGAGAAAGAGTACGTGTTTTTCGGAATTAGTATGGTGTTATCTCGAATTATTTAAAACCCCTTGTAAATAGTAAATGTTTTAGTTGTGTTATTAATAAATTAGGTTATTTTAACTTTGCGTGCTTATTTTAACATTAAAATCGAACCTTCCCCTAAACGCCGTCCCACAAATTGGGGGTTCGACCGAGAATTTTTTAACTATTCAAAGTTTTATCTAAGTGCATCTTTTAAAAGTTTTAACTCCTCATCGATTTCCTGAGCTGTACATAGACCTTGCCTTGCATCGAATAGAGACCCGGCGAAGCCTTCAGCTGTATAAGAAATTTTACGAGCGATACGGAAGTCTTGCGAGCGATGCGGAGATACTTCTGCGAGAACAGTCTACAGGTGGAAGGGGTCCATTGACTTGGTTAGAAACACGGAATCTTGGCGAATTTCCACGTCAGCTACAGTCAACCAAAACTGGAAGCCCAGCGACTCAACGAGATACTGAACGAATTGAACGGGATCACCTTGATCATTGAGGTCAACACTGACGAGAGAACCTTTGGAACTGCATCGAATTGCGAGTTATCAACACGCAACAAGATTTTCTGTGTCATTGAGGTCAACGTAAAGTGTCTTCAGAATTACATTGAATTGTGCAAGTATCCTTTTTTTTTGGTATTGTGTGAGTAATAGGCGAAAATTATATAAATGAATTATTTTTTGTGTGTATATTTCCTGTTCTGTGAATCTGAAATTGAATTTTGAAGTACTAGGTACTATTATTGGTTTAATTGCAGACATAGATATTTGATGTTCTTTTAGTTTTGGATTAATAACTGAGTACTTTCCGTGTTTTTTCTTAGTAATCTATTTTTGATAAATGAGAGGAACGCGTTGTTTTTTTTAATAAAAAATATAATTGATATTAACTGTAATACTGTTGTGTTTTGTAAAATGATTTAAGTTCCAGGAATTTTTTAAAAGTCCATTTTTGTCTATAATTGTTTATAATTGATAATTGCATTTTATTTAAATTATCTTTTGTTTCCTTTAAGTGAGTAAACTTTTTGCGTGCCATTTTAATGGTTTTGTCTGATTTAACTTGGGTAAAAATTTAAGTTGTTCTCTGGGTCCCCATAATTATAAAAAGTATATAATGGCATAAGTATAAAAATGGCATTCTTACTCGCGAAAAAGAAAGAGGATTTGGTGTCACTCGCCGAGGATTTGGATCTTACTATCGAAGCAGGTATCACAAAATTGAAGTTAAAGGAGCTGATCGTAAAATGCCCAGATTACGTTGAATACGATGTTAAAAAGATGCTTGATAGCATAGTGGAGGAACGTACAGAAAGAGAAGAGAGATAAAGGGCTGAGAGAGAGGATATGCGAAAGGATGAGAGAGAAAGACGAGAGTACGAATTAGAGAAGTTGCGAATACAAGCGCAACAGACTGCCGGTATGCCGAATAACACCGAAAACGTTCAAGCATCGAATAAACTGTTTCACGAAACTTATCATAAGTTTAATATGAAGGAAGATTATGAGGACGTCCGAAGAACTATAGGGCCAAAGCAGTTAAACTCATTTGCTAAGAGATCGAACAATAACGATAATTGTTCTCAAAGCCAAGAACGTTTTCACCTTGGAAATAATTGGAATGATAGAAAATGCTTTCAATCGACGACAACTTACTATAAAAGAGTTAAACAGGTAACATGTAGCTACTGCAGGGGACCAGGTCACTATGCCGTAGATTGTACAAAGCGCAACAAGGGTACGAAAATCAATAAATCTTCAAGCTCTCCGGTCCAGATCTGTTCTCGAATTCAGCAAGACAGAATTCAGACCAGGAAAATAACCATCGGAAACAAGACTTTTGAGACTCTAATCGACACTGGAAGCTCAGTTTCGCTCATTCGTGAAGATGTAAGCAAAGGAATCATCGAGCAATCGAAACTCTCGAAGGACATTGTCGTGTTATCTGGATTGGGAAAGTACGAAGTCAAAACAAAAGGATCGTTCCAACGAGAAATCGAATTGGATGGAGAGAAATAATCCGTAATATGGCATGTTGTGCCTGCGGTGCATTTGGAGTTCCAGGCAGTGATAGGATCGGACATTTTGGAACAAGCTTTTGTTGACTTTGATAAAAAAGGTGTTTAATTCCGTAAACATGAAGAGAAGGTGTGGTTTGTGAATACACAGGTTTATGAAGCAAGAACTGAAGACGAAATCGAAGTTAAACATGTTATCAATCCTCGAATAAGAAAGGAACTCTCTGAACTAATCAACAGCTATACACCTAAGAAGACCGAAACGACAAATGTATCCATGAGAATTATCCTGAAGGATGATATACCAGTTTACCAAACAGCACGCCGTTTGTCGTTTCTGGAGAATCAGACCGTCAACAAGCAGATCGACGAATGGTTGGATAAGGGAATCGTGAGACCAAGCTCTTCTGAATATGCAAGTCCAATCGTGTTAGTCAAGAAGAAAGACGGTACCGACAGACTATGCATTGACTATAGGAAACTGAACCGAAAACTAGTCAAGGATCGCTTCCCCTTGCCACTGATAGAGGACGTATTGGATAGGCTGCAAGACGCCAAAGTGTATTCCACGTTAGACTTGAAAAATGGGTTTTTTCATGTCGACGTAAACGAGGATTGCAAGCATTTCACCTCCTTTGTTGTACTAGACGGGCAGTTCGAATTTAATAAGGTACCTTTTGGTCTCAGTACAAACCCAAGCGTATTCCAAAGATATGTGTACAGCATTTTTAGGGAACTCATGCGAAAAGGCATCGTAATAATTTATTTGGACGATTTGATCGTTCCAGCTAAAGATGAGGAAGAAGGTATGAAAAAACTTAAGAAGGTGTTTGAGGTCGCATCCAGATATGGGTTGGAGATCAAGTTTGAAAAATGTCAGTTTTTAAAACGAAAGGTGGAATTTTTGGGTCACGTTGTCGAAAATGGAACGGTGCGCCCTTCAGTTGCAAAAACGATAGCTGTCAAGAGGTTTCTTGTACCAACGACTGTCAAACAAGTCCAAAGCTTTTTAGGACTCACTAGCTATTTTCGAAAATTTATTCCGTCATACTCTAAAATAACAAAACCTTTGATTGATCTAATTAGAAACGACAATCGATTTGTCTTTGAACGACCTCAAATAGAAGCATTTGAAAAGCTCAAGCAATTGTTGACTGAAAGTCCAGTATTAAGTATTTTCCAGCAGGGAAAAACAACCGAATTGCACACGGACGTAGTCAACAAGGCTACGGAGCCGTCTTACTCCAAGAGGCAGAAGATGGAAAATTGCATCCAGTTCAATACATGTCTAAGAAAACTACTCCGGCAGAGGAGAAGTATAGCAGCTATGAACTTGAAGTTCTTGCTGCTCTCAACGCTTTAAAGAATTTTCGTACCTACCTTATGGGAAATCATTTCAAAGTCATAACGGATTGCTCAGCGTTTCAAAAGACTATGGACAAAAAGGATTTGGTTACTCGTATAGCGCGATGGGCATTATTGCTGGAAGAGTTTGATTATGAAATTGTGCATCTTTCCGGCCAGAGAATGCAACATGTGGATGCCCTTAGCAGATATCCAGTCGCAATAATTACTAACGATACTCTAACCGCAATATTAAAAAGGGCACAACAAGAGGATGAATACACTCAGAGTCTAAGGTCACTGATTGAAACAAACAGCAATTCAGACTTTTTCGATAAAAACGAAATACTTTACAAATATGTTGAAGGTCTTGAATTGATAGTTGTACCAAGAGATATGCAAACTGAGATAATTAAGTTAGCACATGAGAAGGGACATTTCTCCGTTGCCAAGGCTGAAGGAGTTGTGAAACAAGAATTTTTCATTCCCAATTTGAGCAAGCAGGTGCAAAATGTAATTGTTAACTGTGTGCCATGTATTCTGATCAACAAAAAGAGTGGAAAAAAGAATGGATTCCTCAACCCCATTCCTAAAGAGGATGTGCCATTAAGTACTTATCATGTCAATTTTATCGGACCTTTGCCTTCTACTAACAAGAAATATCAGCATATTCTCACAATAGTGGATGATTTTACAAAATTTACCTGGCTTTATCCCGTTAGATCTACTTCCGCAGAAGATGCTTTGGATAAATTAAAATTGCAACAAAAGACTTTTGGTAATCCCAAGAGAATATTAACAGACAGAGGTTCTGCTTTTACTTCTGGAGCTTTTGGAGATTATTGTACTAATGAAGACATTCAACATTTGCAAATCGCCACCGAAATACCCAGAGGGAATGGACAAGTCGAGAGAATACACCGAACTATTATTCCCGTTTTGACCAAGCTGTCAATTGAGGAGTCTACCAAGTGGAACAAGTTCGTAGACCAACTTCAAAGAATTTTAAATAGTACATTTAATCGTAGTACTAAGTGGTCTCCATTTGAATTATTAATTGGCGTCACCATGAGAAACAAGGAAGACCTTCGCCTGAGGGAGTTACTGATGGACGAAATGATAGAGGAATTTCAAGAACAGAGGAACCAATTACGACAAGACGCAAAGAAAAATATCCAGAAGATACAGGTAGAGAATAAAAGAACCTATGACAGGAAGCGCAGGAAAGCCCCTAACTACCAGAAGGGTGACTTGGTGGTCATTCAGAGAACACAATTTGGGACAGGTTTGAAATTAAGGCCTAAGTTTTTGGGACCATATAGAATAGTTAAAGTAAAACCTAGAGATAGATATGATTTAGAGAAAGTGGGTGATCATGAAGGACCTAGGATAACAAATTCATCTGCTGATTTAATGAAATTTTACTCACCATGATGATGTATTTTTATAAAAAAGGTTTTCTATTCTTTTTAAAAGAACATAATGTGTATTAATGTGTTTTGTTTTCTTTGCTATTAATATTTCATTTTTGAGAGTTGTATCCTTATTTTCAAATTTGAATGTCTATATTGGAATTTTTATCTCCGATTAATATTAGTTTTGCAGAGGCCGATATTTTATTGTATGGTATGTAAAATCACTGAGGTCAGTGATTCCCAGGATGGCCGAACTTGTAGGAAAGGAGTGCAAGTTTTCTTTTACTTCTTTTGATTTTTATTGTAAGAGATGGCACCACTAATCGAAACCACGTGAGTTTTAGCTGCGCGATACGATGAGGTCATGTATTTATAAAGGGAGCAGAAGGGAAAAACTGGAAGTTGCACCAAAGCTTGAATGAAGGCAGGTCAGAGGAAATCACTCTCTCCTTTGTTTTGAGAAAGAGTACGTGTTTTTCGGAATTAGTATGGTGTTGTCTCGAATTATTTAAACCCCCTTGTAAATAGTAAATGTTTTAGTTGTGTTATTAATAAATTAGGTTATTTTAACTCTGCGTGCTTATTTTAACATTAAAATCGAACCTTCCCTAACGCCGTCCCACAAATTGGGGTTCGACCGAGAATTTTTTAACTATTCAAAGTTTTATCTAAGTGCATTTTTAAAAGTTTTAACTCCTCATCGATTTCCTGAGCTGTACATAGACTTGCCTTGCATCGAATAGAGACCGGCGAAGCCTTCAGCTGATAAGAAATTTTACGAGCGATACGGAAGTCTTGCGAGCGATGCGGAGATACTTCGGAGAACAGTCTACAGTGGAAGGGCCATTGACTTGGTTAGAAACACGGAATCTTGGCGAATTTCCACGTCAGCTACAGTCAACCAAACTGGAAGCCAGCGACTCAACGAGATACTGAACGAATTGAACGGGATCACCTTGATCATTGAGGTCAACACTGACGAGAGAACCTTTGGAACTGCATCGAATTGCGAGTTATCAACACGCAACAAGATTTTCTGTGTCATTGAGGTCAACGTAAAGTGTCTTCAGAATTACATTGAATTGTGCAAGTATCCTTTTTTTTTGGTATTGTGTGAGTAATAGGCGAAAATTATATAAATGAATTATTTTTTGTGTGTATATTTCCTGTTCTGTGAATCTGAAATTGAATTTTGAAGTACTAGGTACTATTATTGGTTTAATTGCAGACATAGATATTTGATGTTCTTTTAGTTTTGGATTAATAACTGAGTACTTTCCGTGTTTTTTCTTAGTAATCTATTTTTGATAAATGAGAGGAACGCGTTGTTTTTTTTAATAAAAAATATAATTGATATTAACTGTAATACTGTTGTGTTTTGTAAAATGATTTAAGTTCCGGGAATTCTTTAAAAAGTCCATTTTTGTCTATAATTGTTTATAATTGATAATTGCATTTTATTTAAATTATCTTTTGTTTCTTTTTAAGTGAGTAAACTTTTTGCGTGCCATTTTAATGGTTTTGTCTGATTTAACTTGGGTAAAAATTTAAGTTGTTCTCTGGGTCCCCATTCTGAGTATAAAAATGGCATTCTTACTCGCGAAAAAGAAAGAGGATTTGGTGTCACTCGCCGAGGATTTGGATCTTACTATCGAAGCAGGTATCACAAAAATGAAGTTAAATCAGCTGATCGTAAAATGCCCAGATTACGTTGAATACGATGTTAAAAAGATGCTTGATAGCCTAGTGGAGGAACGTACAGAAAGAGAAGAGAGATAAAGGGCTGAGAGAGAGGATATGCGAAAGGATGAGAGAGAAAGACGAGAGTACGAATTAGAGAAGTTGCGAATACAAGCGCAACAGACTGCCGGTATGCCGAATAACACCGAAAACGTTCAAGCATCGAATAAACTGTTTCACGAAACTTATCATAAGTTTAATATGAAGGAAGATTATGAGGACGTCCGAAGAACTATAGGGCCAAAGCAGTTAAACTCATTTGCTAAGAGATCGAACATAACGATAATTGTTCTCAAAGCCAAGAACGTTTTCACCTTGGAAATAATTGGAATGATAGAAAATGCTTTCAATCGACGACAACTTACTATAAAAGAGTTAAACAGGTAACATGTAGCTACTGCAGGGGAAAATCGGACCTTTCCCTAGACGCCGTCCCACATATATTTGTTTTTAAATTTCAGTAATGATATCTACAAAATATTTTATTTACTACACAAATATCCGTGTTTCGTAATATAATAAGATAACCAATACATACGATTATAAACTTAACTATATGTATAAAAATATTGCCTATTTTGAAGTCAAAGAAAAATTTTGAACAAACAGCTACGCATATTAGATGTCATTGTTTGCTTTTGCCTTCCATATAATTTTTATCAATGCTTTAAAAAATTATTTTAGTAGCATCGGAATGTTCAGTCTTTGAAGAATTTAACATTGCTTTGAATTAATACATGGCTGTCAAGTACACATGTGTTTGCATGTTTTTTTAGTAAATCAACCCATAAGAATAATTGCCATTCAAACGAATATATTAATACATATGTTTTATTTTTGTCAAATAATTTCATTGAATGAAAAAGAAATTATGAATTTCCAAATAAAGCAAACATTCAACGTAAAGGATTATAATATAAGCAAATCATTGAAACTATATGTTATAATTTAAATCAACGTAGTCTAGATTTGAAACTAATGCACAACAAAACAATTATTTAGACACTGAAAACGAAATCAGACGGATCATATCATTGCGTACATTTCTGAATTTTTTATATTTAAATTGTACTTGTTTTGGGGGGATTACATTGTTATTTTTTGTATACGAAATCAGAAGATCATATCTATGTAACAACAATGGGTAGATAGTTTGTAGTAGTAAACACTGTATACTATTAAAATTACTTAGATTTCATTCTAGAACAATATTCCTTTACTTTTTTAAGCAGTATGGAATATCTTCAACATCGACAGAATGTGTGTGATTTTTACATTACGAAGACTCAGAAAACAGATCTTACAGACGTATTTCGTTCCAGACGTGGTTCAATATTGTTATATGACAGTGTGTGAGTTATACTGCATTTTTCTGTTATTTCTTTGAAAATAATACTTTATAAAATTTTCGTTGTACTTCTTTTCTAAGTAAATACGACTTTTGCTCTCGAATGCATGAAATACATTGTAAAAATATACTATGATTTTTTTACAGAAAATATTGAACATATAGTTAAATTATTTTTATATTTTAGTAAAAAAGATTTTAAAAACATTGTATCATCATGGGATGCTTCTTATGTTTTGTTAAAATAAAAAAAAATATGCATGTATGAAACATTGATGAGTATAAACAAAAATATTTTTGCACACCAGGCAATATTTTGTCGTTTCTTTTATATTAGTTAATATACATAACATGATTATGGAGCATATCAGTAATTATTTTTTAAAATAGTGGTTTAATTACTGTAGTTAAATACGTTTAAAATTTTGTATGTGCATATTTTTTCAATTGTAATCTAGTACTTTATATTTTTTAAGAAAATTTATTTCACTGTTTTATAATTAAAAAAAAATAAAATAAATAAGTTGAAGGAAAGTTTAAACTATTCCGGCACACATTTTAAATAATTTAAGCAAATTTTTACAGAAAAGTCATTTTTCCTGTAATACCATGGAGATATTTTCAATATATGTATATGTATTTAAGTTATACAAGATTTTGATAGGACCAATTGCTTTATATGGTAGCGAGTGCTGGACAATTAACAAAGAAGACGAAGAGAAACTAATAACTTTCGAGAGAAAAATCTTAAGAAAATTTTTTGGTACAGTTAGAGAAAACGGAATCTGGAGAATACGATACAACCTTGAGCTTCAATCGAAATTCAGAGAACCCAACACAGTCAAAATCATCAAAGCTTCCCAAATAAGGTGTCTGGAACATGTATTTTGATATAAAGATGAAAACCCTGTTAAGAAAATAACTTACCAAACTCCAGAGGGAAAAAGGAAAAGAGGAAGACAGAGAACAAGGTGGATGGATAAAGTAGAAAAGTGGTTAAAAGGAATGAACGGATGGAAGAATATAGCATCGAATAGATCACGATGATGTAAGCTGACTGAGACACCCTTGCACGTTAACCGGTTGTGTGCTTGGAAAGAAGACGATAATATATATATATATATATATCTGTGTATGATGCCCACAAAAAATAAGATCAAAACTTATGTGTACGCATTATACGGCGAGTATAAAAATAACTTTAAAAATAAAGTGAAGCATAAAATATTAAATATCTGCATATATGTAATGATTGTTTATGTATTTGAAATGAAATACTGTATGTACTGTCATTATAGGATAACGGGAAAAATTAGTCATGTTTGTCTTTATTTTAATTTTCAGTAAGACCTATTTATCGAGGGAAAGAGGCGTGAGCATACACACATAAATAGATCGGAATTTCTGAGTACTAATTTTAATATTTCTTTTATAAAACATATACTTTTCTTTTTACTGATACTTATAAAGTATATATTATTTGAACAAACTAAAAAGGTTAGCTATAATTTCAATCATACTATAATGGAAATACAATATGTTACTGTTCTATACAGTATGTAATTTCCATTCTAAATTGACAAAACAATTTATCTAAATATTTTCAATTTTTTATCTGCACATGTTTACAGAAAAAACCTTGGTGCAAAAAAAAAAGTCAGTATGTATTTTTTTCTACAATGTTTCACTGATTAATACTTTTCCCAAACATTCAAATTCCAATTTTTTACACCCCATTCCCTCAATATGCAGATATATTTGGCGATGTATTGATGTGTCAAGCTCCCAACAAACAGAATTCCTATTTGAGTACTTGTACTTCAGAAGTCTATGTAAATCTGAAACCTCAAATGAAACTTCAACTTTCAAGAAATAGAAAGACAAGATTGTTTTTTGAGTACACACTGTGCTTTGAAAATAAAATAAAAATATCTAGATATATTTATCTATTAAATGTACTTGATTGTCATTATACTAAAATTTCTATCATATTTTCATTATTAAATAATTTTTAAATTAGCCATAGTACAAAAGTAATTGATGAAAACATATATTTATGTTGGAAACCAATATATATTCTCAATAAGAAAGTAGTTTTGTAATTTAAAAAACATTTGTTTATATAAAAAGGTGCATTTAGTAATTCTTAAATGATTAAAACCTATATTTTCTCCAACTAAACACTTAAAATATTTATATTTCACAAAATTTTATCTAAAAAAATATACAAGGCCATTTGTTACTACACTTGTATTAAGGATACGAGGGCTAAAAAATTTTAATTTAATTTATTTTCTCTTAAATATTAACTATAAACGCATCTAAGAAAATTTAAATTTGTCTTTTACAACATATGTAGCAAGCTAAATTAATCATTAAAAAAAGGAATAGTAAATCGTTTTATACTCTTGTTACCTTTTTTTGTAATGACAAAGAATAAAGTAAAGTATAAAAGTAATTTAACTCAGGGGAATTTATTTCTGCGAATCGCAATCGAATAAGAACCATTTAAAAAAGGATTACCCAGAGTTCATCTCTCATATGAGAATCATATCTGGTTGCTGGACAGGTTCTTTTACTCTCTACTATCGAATAGCTTTGTCATTTTGCCATCTATACTTTGTAATGGAAAATAAAAAAAGTAAATTTCCCTCAAGGATATACCAAATATAGGTTATCTTATTTACAGTAAGAATTACCATGTTTTAACTGAAAAAGTTCGTCACTTAGTATTAATAGTATTGAACCTTCGATTTTATTTGTGGATTAAAATGACAATAAGTCAAACTGAATGAATGAATCATCCTCACTTGTAAAAATAACATAAAATGCAAGTTTGTTTTAAGTTATAGTCTCATTTTTTATATTAATTTTTTAAACTGTTAATTATGTATGCTTACATTAAACAAATCACCAAAACGTTTCTGTTGAGAAAATAAAATGCAATGTTTTTAAAAATTATAGATAATATCAGATGATTAACAAAAAAAACGAGAGTAAACTTAGTTTAAAAAAAGGAATAGATAATTTATAGATTACTTTAATAAACTTATAAATTACTTCAAAAATTTTGTAATTTTTTCAGAAAGTGCTACTTAATTATTTAATCTAAGTATAAATTGATTAAAATGATTTAATGTGATCAAATAAATATAATACGCATTTTTAAGAGACTCTTATGTCCAGTATTATAATGAATATAGTTCATTTAAATACTTCTAAAAAGTACTAAATTTATATCTTTGGAAACTCATGGAAACAAAATATAAAATGACCTCACGACATGACTATAAATTTCCGTAATTCGAAGGAACATTAATCATTAACCACAAAGCCGCAATATCCTCCAATACGCATTTACCGCAATTAATAAAAAATAGTATCCGTTTCAACTGAAAATAAGAAATATCCTATTTAATTTATTTCGAGGAAGAAAAAAAAATCCTTATAATATAATCTGTAGAATTCAAAAGGTGCTTAATTATACAGGTCATGATATATAAAGACCTTAAATTCACAAAGATTCTTTAAATTCATTCTACAGGGTGTCTCAGGATTGTTGGGACTAACTTTGATGTAAGGGTCTACAATGATTCAGATTTGCATAGCAAACCATGTTCGGAAATGCCTTCGTTCGACGCTAGGTGTCATTGTTCACCTCAGCATTGGAGGAACAGACCCTCATTACGCACACATTTGAGCGGTCACTGCCCGTCGAGGCGAATGGAGCAATTATACGACCTACACTCATGTCCAATAAATTAAGGATAATTCAGAATCACACAGAAATTGAACTCTAAAAAAAAAAATTTCACCTGTAGAATTATCACACACATCTTGAAGAAAATGAAAATTACAGGAAATCATTAGATGGCGCGGATAGTACGTCAAAATGACGAGAGTGTAAGAGAGGGGTATATAAGCAATGGTGGCAAAGAAGTAAAATTGTCCACAAGCGCTTTAAAAGCCTTTCAGTGCAATAACCGCATAGTTATGGCACAAAGGAAGCATTTGGATGATTTTTTACGTGGTAGAATTATCGGACGACTGGAATGTGGACGAACCCAGCTGAAAGTATCCGAGGAACTTGGAATCGCCCAGAGTGTCATCTCCAGATTTTGGCAACGATTCCAAGATGATGGTAATGTGAGTAGATGTTATAGCACAGGTCGCCCCCGAGTCACAACGCCGAATGAGGACCGATATTTGGCAGTTACTGCCAAAAGAAACAGACGGAGTGTAGCATCGGACCTCTCTCGTCAGCTCTCTTCAGCTACCGGTACGACAGTTTCAAGGCAGACCGTGTACAGACGCTTAGGGCACATTGGTCTATATGCTTATAGGCCTGTCAGATGTGTTCCCTTTACCGCAACTCACTGTCGCCTGCGATTAACCTGGAGTAGAGAGCATGCATTGTGGACACCGCAACAGTGGTCTTGTGTGATGATTTCCGACGAGTCCAGGTTTAGTTTGCAGTCTGATTCTCGCCGGACTTTCATATGGAGAGCGCCAGGTACCCGTTACCACCAAGAGAACACAATTGAACGACACGGTTATGGTGGTGCAGGATGGCTCGTTTGGGGAGAAATTATTCTTGGTTCCAGAACTGATCTGCATGTTCACAGTGTAACGATGACAGGCCACATCTATCGGGATGTCATTCTGGAACAACATGCACGTTTGTTTTGGGGCGCCATGGGTGCTGAATTTCTGTTTATGGAGGACAACGCCCGTCCTCACCATGCAAACATTGTAGACGAATGCCTTCAATCGGAGGATATCACTCTTATGGATTGGCCAGCATACTCACCGGACTTGACTCCAATACAGCATGCGGGGGATATGCATGGCCGACGAATTGCAGCCCGTCAACCCAATCCCACCTGTCTACCGGAACTTCGGAGGGCATTGCTTGATGAGTGGTGTAATATTCCACAAGATCAGATTGATAATTTGATACTCAGCATGCGTAGGCGTTGTAAGGCCTGTATTGCATAGTCCGGGAGACATACTCCGTATTAACCATCATACAAACCATGTTATACTGTTTTTTTGTAAATAGGTTCTTTTTTGAAATTTGCTAAAGGGAGTAAAAATCGCAATTTTTATTAATTATGTCAAACATATAGCATCTTTTTTGCTCTTTACCTTTTGTTTAATAAATAGACTTTACAAATAAGTCAAATTTGTTTTGCTTCTGTCTCTTTCTTTGCCTGAACTTCATTATTCTTAATTTATGGACATGAGTGTAATTCGCATCACAATTTGGGTGAATATGGATTATTACGACGAAAAACAGCGAGGGTCGAACACGAGTGAATCGAACTTCTAGCATAGAACAAAATGTGTTGGACACCGCTCGAAGGAATCCGAGTATCAGCTTACGAGCCGTAGGAGGGTCTCAGAGCTGTGTTCATCGTGTGTTGCAAAGCTGAAGGCAAGCTATTACATTTATTTAATTTTAAGGTGTCCGACTGGTTGCGACAACTTTATTTTTAAAAAATAGAGATATGGGGATTTTTTTCTTATTTTTAGATTTGTTTAGTACATTTTAAGAAAAATATACTAAAATTAAGAAGAGAAAAAGAAATTATTATTACTAAAATGGGAAAAAATAGGTAAAAATTGACATAAAATAGCATAAACGCGGCCCATTCTGTACCAAAGTTTTATGAGAAAATTTTCAATTTTTTTTCTTTCTAATGTGTTGCTATGTTATTCATTTTTGTAATGACCTTCTGGATAAGAGATATTTTCTTTTTTACAAAAAACTAGAACCCTTTATCTCAGTTATTATATGAAATTTAAAAAAAACAGTGATAATATTCACATAAGGGACTGTAAATTTTGTAATAAAACAGTTATTGATAAATCTGAAGGTTAAAATAATTCTACCATTACACAGAACTTACAGAAAAAATTTCAGTTAATTATTTTCAAAACTTTTTAGTATTTGCTGGCCCCGCTTGAGTATTTTTTTTAAAAAAACACACACATTTTGAGTAAAACGCGTTTTATAGTATGACATCTGCTTTTACTTAAACACTTGTAGTTTTTGTTCTAGTGAACGGAAAATAATAAACTTGGTATTTTTATAAGGCTAATAAGATGGCGTATAAAGGAAAATCATAAATAAAATTTGGCAATTTTTGGCAAAATTCATAATTTTAGGGTAGTCGGATACCTTAAAAGGGTACCGTCACAAATTCTGATGCAAATTAGTAACCCTTCGGCGGTCCGGTGCATCTCTCTGCGAGTACTTTTCACTATACAATCTTTCTGTTGCTTGAGTATTTTCTTCTGCCAATCCGTGAATCAGGTGCATATCTACCAGCTAGTTTGTAATGTTCTCGCCTGAACGCATAAAGGTGTGGGAGGATTGGAAGGAACACTACTCATATTTTAACAAAACAATGTAATTTATTCATAATATTAATCTCAACTCAAATTCAAGCGATCCAGTCTAAGAGATGCACCCTGGTAATAACTATGCAGACAAATAACGAGGTATGCGAGATATGAGAAGACTTTAATACTAAAAACACTTACTCAAGGCTCTAACACTGATTTCTTAGCTATTTAATCTAGTGACAATTCGTCACCTTACGTAATTCAATTATCAAATGTTAAATATCCGTGATTCACATTAAAGTTGATTTATCTCGGCTCCGATAGCAGTCTATCCTTTTTCTACCTTTAACCTAAAAACCTGAACTGTTTATAGTAGTCTTAATTAACATATTAACGTCGTCTTCTTCGAAGAGGAGTTTTATAATAAAGTAATTTTTAAAGACTTGAAATTCCCTAAAAGGATTATTAGTAGAAGGAGCTCGGATGTAACCGTCACAAGTTGTTCGTAAAATTGTTCCATACTCCTCTCTGGGAGGTGACAGGTCAAATGAGTGTGGTAATACAGGTCTGTTCCCACCAAAGCTCCTACTGACAATGCCACTTTGCGCAGAAAGAAGACTTTTCCAACTATCAGTTGCTAGACAAAACTTAATCCTTCTGGTGCCTTCTACCCCCCCCCCCCTCCCTTAAAGCTTGTCTCAACAAAGCTGTACATCATTTATATTTTAATGTATAAAATACGCCAAATTCCTTGTCTCGTTTAATGCAAATCTTAGTGAATTTATCTATATAAATAAATAAAATTGAAGTGTCTGTTTGTAATTTCAAACTAGCAGCTTTTTACTAAATGCATTTAAAGGCATATACGGTACTTATATCAAAAAATCAATTTTTAAAATTTTTGTCTGTCTGTCTGTTTCGGCTAATCTCGGGAACTTCTGGTCCAATTTTAAGAACTCTTTCACCAATGAAAAGTTACATTATCAGCGAGTAACATAGGATATATTTTATTCCCATATTCCTACGGGAACGGGAACTATGCGGGTAAAACGTTGACACGTTGCTTACTCCCCGCCAAGTTGGCGCAAAATTATGCATTTGCTCAATAACGGAAATTTTAATAAATATTTTCTCACATTAGTAACACATAACTGAAACATAGTGTTATTTAGCATCTTCACAAAAAGCAATTTTTTAAAGGGTTTTTTTTATGGTTATTATTTACGTTACGTTTGTTAAATGTCAAACTCAAACTTTGAGAAATATCGCCAAGTTGGATAAGAATTTAAATCCCAGATATTTTAATGCAAATTTTCTCCCACTTTTTAAAGAGGGAAACGAAATAAAGTTTTAGCGAATTGCGTGCGCGTGATATTGAAAATTCTATGGTAATATTAACTGACAGTTTCATAAATAGTTTTGATTACTTAAGTAGTTTTGATTAGTTTGAACTCTTTTAACCTAATTATACAATATTCATATTTTGCACAAAATTTTTCACTTATACTGAACCTAGATATTTTACATGGAGTTATTACTTTGAAGATATACTATGGAGGCATCCATACTATGTCACTCGCCGAATAAAATTAGGGAGCTTTACGCAATACTTATTTCATCTTCGGTCCTTCTAATCCTCAAACCTTTTGGAATAAGTACAAAGACTACATGGCGGAAGATATTTTGTGACGAAAAACAACCAAATATGCCTTTCAATGAACAATTCTGCAATGAAACGCAATAAAGGTTTTCAGAATTGTTAGGAAGAAGCTACATGATTTTGGAATGATTAGCCCTAGACGTGTCGACGGAAATGGCTTCGATAATGAAATTACATGAGAATTAAACTACGATTTTATAGTATTGCAGCATCAAGTAACAGAATTTACCCCTCAATTAACTCCAGAACAAAGTCACGTTTTTCAACAAGTGTTACGCAAAGTAGAATCCATCAGTGGTGTACTCTTTTTTCTCGAAGCCCCTGGAGGAACAAGAAAATTTTTTTTTGCTAAACTTATTACTAATGACCATCAGACAACCCCAGAAGATAAAACCCAGAAGATAGTAGTTGCTATGGCTTCTTCTGGTACAGCCGCGATTTTACTGACCAAAGGTCACACAGCACATTCCGTTTTAAAATTATCGCTTAATCTTGCATTTGAAGATTCACTCATCTGAAATTTCAGAAAAAATAGCTCTCAAGGCTGGATGCTTCCACAATGTAAGCTTTTAGTGTGGGATGAAAGTACGTTGTCTCATAAGAAAGCTATAGAAGCGTTAAATCAAACTTTTCAGGATTTATGAGATAGTACAGATATTATAGGAGGAATGGTAGCTTTATTATATATTGGCTAGTGAATTTAAGCTTATGGGGAAAAGTTGAAAAATTCAGTCTGAAAACGAATATCCCACAGAGTTCTTAAATTCACTTGAACTTCGGTTGTACCCTCACATAAACTTCAATTAAAACTAAATGTACCAGTTATGCAAATCTCGAGGCTACTCGACTATGTAAAGGAACGAGGCTTTGGATCACAAAACTGATGCAGAATATACTTGGTGCCAATATTTGAACATATGTCATGAAAAGGGATAGTGTTATCATACCTCGAATTCCAAGTATCCTCACTGACCTACCGTTTCAATTCAAAACGAGTTCAATTTCCAGTTTTACTGTTGCTATTAACAAAGCTAACATTTCAGGTAGCAGGGGTGCATTTGGAAAAGCAATGTTTTCCCCATGGCCAACTATATGCAGCCTGATTGGTGTGTCCAATGCCCAAATCTTCACATATTAGCAACTGAAGGAAGAACATATAATGTGGTATACTGTAGCATCTTAGAATAATATTCTGTTTTGAGCTCTTTTAAAGAGGAATTATATATAGTAGTAGGAATTATATAGTAGAGGAATTATTATATAAGAATTAGTAGATAATTTCGATTTTTAAAAATATTAATAGTTTAAGTTATTGAATTTTTGTTTTTAATTATTATAATAAATTACGTTTTCAATTTTTTTAAACTAAGCTCAATTTTAGAATTTTTAAATTGTATTGGTTCCAGCCAAGCAATAAAAAAAATTACCATATTGTATTATTTACTTTCTAATGATAACGATTACGACTTTGACAGTTATTTAAAGACATCAACGCGAGCGGAGCCGCGGGTTAAAGCTAGTACTTCCATATATCAAAAAGAAAAATAATCATTTTTAGAATGTTTACAATTTTTAAGATCTATAAACATATTCAACTGTTATAACAATTTCAATTTTCATTCATATTAAAAAAAAAGGTTTGCTTAAAATTTTGTTCCGTGTTTATCTTAACTGTCCGCGTGTAGAGTTTTAACTTTAGACAAAACTCCCCTTAAAATAAATTTTAAAAAACTATAGGGATTTTCCTAACAATTTACGTTTCTATAAAAGTAAAAAATAATATATGTATTTTATCAATTTATTATGCAAAAGGGTTGTCAAACCTAAATTTGCTTCACCAATTTTTCGCCCTTTTTATTTTTCAATTAAATACATACAGAATTAATTAAATTAGGCTCAATGAAGCTTCATTTCAGAATAAAAACGTTCTGTAACATACTACATTAAACATGTAATGCATATTCTGACTATAATTAAATTTATATGTATAGAGAGCAAATGAATATAAAATTTTATTTGTTTCTACCTACAGGAACGTGACATTAACAATGCAGTTTGACCATCCACCACATACAGGAAACTTCACTTCCATCTTGACATCTGCACACTGTTATTGTTCCAGTTATTGTCATTCCATTGCTTAAGAGAGCAGAGTCAAAGGGAAAATATATAACGCAATAGAGGGGAACATAATCAATGATGCTTTTAATTTCAAAGGAACATACTTCTACACCCCAAGCTGATGAATTTATTCACTAATGAGACCGGTTTGTAAGCAACTTAACACCTAAAAGAAGTTTCGGAAAGTTTTACCTTTTTTTTTGTGTGTGCTTATCTTTAAAAGTGAAATTCCCGACTTTCCTCTCATCTTTAATAAGGATTTAAAAGGTGATTAAGAAAATAGTTTTCAAAATCTTTTCGCATAACTTCTGTTTAATGTAAAAGGATTAACTTGTTAATGCTGGAGGCGTTTATTATTTCTGTTGAGCGTAATTAGCAGGAAAATGGAGGAATGTTTCAGTGAATAACATAACAAAAGATCTTAAAGAGAGAAATAGATTTTCAAAGGTCTTGTATTGCTATTAGATATTTTTTAAAAATTTAGTCAAAGATATTTTTTTCTAGACGTCAGCGTGTTTTAAATATGTTAGCAGTAATATTTCTCGCAGATGCACTTCAATAATTAACATATATGTACAAATTATTATAACGTATAATAGATTTCACCCGCATAAAAATGAAAAGTAGTCTTCAAACAAATTGGTTCTTAAAAAGATTCACTTCAAAAAAAATTAATTATATTCTATAACATAATTCTAACCGTTTCCCTCAGGTAGGGAATTTCAAATATCGACTCAAGGCAATTATTCAGAATGGATTGAAGAATTCATATCATTTGTCACAACGATTTAGTAATATTTACAAACGAATTCTTTGTCTATTAATTTTTTTCTTTGTTTTCATTGATGTCATAAAAGACCAGAAGCAATAATTGGTCATAATTGCCTTTAAAGTAACAATTACAATTCGATTAAGTTTTATATATTTTCTAATCCATCTGTTTTGAATTCAGGTGCGTAGCTACCACCGTATCGGCCATATTAATGATAAAATGACCCAAAATGCGTAAACGAAAAAAATCACAAAATATTAAATAGCCATTCAAAAAAGCTCTCCAAATGTTTTGATACAGTGTCCACTCAGGACAAGCTATGTCAGTGTCTGAACTTGACTGAAATATCAAAGCCTGTAATTCGTATAAATTTTCATTTGTCTTTCATTTTTTTTTATTTCTCTAGTGCAAGAATAGCTAAACTATTACGTTTACGAGTTTTTTCCAGCAACGTACAGTCTTATACGGTTTTCTCCATTCAAAATAACTGGAGTTCTTACACAAGGTGAACCAAAAATCTTGTCCAGATTATTAAAAAATCATTACAAAAAAACCATTTAATATAATAATGTAACTTTTGCATAATTAGATAGGGCAGTTTCAGCATTTTGCGCGCACGCTTACGTGTGAATAATAATTTATTTTCATTTAGTTTATTATCAATAATAGAACATTTTTATAGAAATTTTTTTAGTTTAGTTTTTTTGCCCTTTTCTATTTTACTTACTTGATTTATTCAGTTGCTTTGAGATTATCTGCAAGGTTTTCTCAGGATTTTAAAATAATTTATGTGCTAGACACAAACATGAATATTTATTTTCACCCAGACAAACTATGTTAACTTTCACTTAAGTGATGCAACAAAGTATTAACTTGGGGAAATATAAATCATTCTTCAATAAAAGCCGAAAAGTATATACAAAATTTGGAAATTTTCCAATATAAATTAACGATGTAAGGACTATATATCTAAATCTCTTGTCGTATCTCAATTTAAGTCTTTTTCAAATAATATTAGAGGGTGTTGAATTACAGCTTCTATTCACGGCTTAAACTCAAAGTTATTTTTCTCTAGACTGATTTTGTACGGACTATTACAGATAAAATTAGAAGATATATTTCACAGCGTTTCTGTATTTGTTTGCAAGAACTATTTTTGAAAGAAGATTGCAGGTATTTTTAGAATCAGTTAACTCAAGAGAATACAATAAAATATAACGTATATAAAGTAATAAAAATCCTCGTAATTTCATTAAGAATTCCTCTTATAATCCTCAAGATTTCGGTAGATTTTCTCCCAAAAAATTGTTTAAATATCAAAATTCGTATAAGATGGGAGACAATTTTAAAATAAAGTATCTTAATCTGAGTCTAGGACAAGCAGTTGAAGTTTCATATGGATTTATAATTCTAAAAAGAATGCAAGGTAATTCAGTGACTAACATCTAAGTAAGTAATTAGATGTTTTCGGGTTAACAGTCTTATGCAAGGGAGTCAAAACTCAAAGGCTAACTTGGGCAAAACAAACAAGGTTTAACATTAGATGGGCTGCAAAAAATGACTATAAATAGAAAATGTAAGTTTATTTCAAACAATCCATCATAATAAACATAAGTAAAAATAACAAGAAATATATAATGCTTACGTCCTAACACTTGACATCTCTGCTACTATCTTTCCTATTTCGGGAGAAATTTTCATATTTTTGTTCATATATTATTTGTGCCGATATACTGACAGGGCTACAAAAATTTACATTTTGGGCCGGGTGGTTGACACCCCTGCACTTGTGGAATCACAGGCGGCCATTTTACTGTAGAATAAGTTAACAAGATTTAAAATAAAAAAATAGAGGAAGACACACACTGATTATTATTTGCACAATAATGCGGTTACACTAAAAAACAATGTGTTCCTCGTCACAAAAGTCATTCTCCCCTTCTAAACTGATCTTATCCTCTCTGTTTCATTTTGGTCAATGGCACTGCACTTCCGGCGGGTGTAGGGACTGTCCATTACAGCTTTACTTTGTGATGAGATCATTCGAAGAGAAAAGTACATTTCTATTTATTATGAATCAACAGAGGATTTTATTTTGTCAAGTATTTTTAAAATGTATCGAATTAAAAAAATGATATACTTTACTTTATATGTCATACAAAATGTTATTAAATTCACTGGATTAATTTCGTACATTTATTTTATATAAACAAGTTAATTGTTGGAGGGGGGGCGCCCACGCACATATACAGGGTGTCCCAAAGTTCTTGGTACACAATTTCAGGGTAAGGAGGGAATGTCAGAAGTATTCCGATTTGCATAGAAAACCAAAGTAGGAAACGTCTTCATTTAGCACTAGGTGGCTATGTTCACAAGAACATTGGAGGAAAAAGGCCTGCATTAATGCAGTCATTTGAGCTGTCATTGCCCACAGACGAGTAAGAAACAGTTTTATGAACACTTATTTGACAGATATGTACCTGATTTACGGATAGGCAGATAACAATGCATGAGAAGCAGAAATATTACATCGCGAACAAACCCACAGAGAGATGCACCGGAGTGCGGAATGTTTACGAATTTGCATCACAAATTGTGATGGTACACTTTTAAGATGGAATAAGTGTAATGGTTTGCCCTCACGTTACAAAACACGATAAAAACTAGTCCGAGATCCTATTACAGCAGCAACGGCGGCTCGGATTCATTAGAATGGTATCTAAAAGAGTCTTCAATGCTGGATGTTCGAATTACTCGTGACCCACCCTCTCTCTCTCTATGCCTATTATCTCGCAATGATCCATATTCACACAAATTGTGATCCAAATTAGTAAATAAACAATGATACGGTGTACCTTTCTGTGGGTATCGTTCACAATGCAATCTTTCTGTGCTCGTGAATTTCCTTCTACTAATCCCTAAATCAGATCCATATCTGCACAGCTAGGTGTTTGTAATTCTTTTCATACTCCTCTGCGGGGGATTACCGCAGTCATTTGAGCCGACATGCAGGTCTGTTTCCTCCACTGCTCATGTGAACAACGTCAGATAACGCCAAAAGAAGATTTTCCGATCATGGAATGCAATGCAAATCTGAATTGAGATGTCCCCAGGTTCCCCATAAAGTTTGTCCCAACAATCCTGGGACATTCTGTATATTCATAGAGCAGATGATGGAAATATCTATATCTTATACTAGAAATGTACCGAGGAAATGCAGATATACTATAACTATTTCGTCCAAATTCTTCGCTTCCAGAATTGTTTTTTATTTACTTTACTCAACTGCAGCAGAATAACTTTTCGATCTGATACAATTGGCTCAAAATATTTTGCCACTTTTTACACAGTTTATTAGTACTTCATGTTTATGTTTCATGCCATTGTTTCATTTACAAAAAAAATGCTATATTAAATATTTTTAAAGAAAATTGTACGTGGTTCCTAGATTTTTATAGTCTTACTTATGTTAGTAATTAATTACTGGCGAAACATGCTTAAAATTATAGAAAATATTTTGTTAGTTATGACATACTTTTTAAAAAAAAATATTTAGTTTTAAAGTAAATAGTTAAATTAAAACAATTAGAAACACATATTACTTATGAAGGTATATGCTATAAGGTATATGCCCATAACATGATTTTGGATACATAAACGATTTTTTAGTCTATACACTGAACATTTGGCAATATATATTTTATGTATTTTATATATATATATATATATATATTTATATATTTTGCATATTATACATAATTTATATTAGAATTGCAATATTTTTTACACGAATATTACAATAAACCAATTTTATCCAAATATGGACTAAAACTAGTCTACTTTTAAAAAAACATAAAATAATTGGTTGTATTATTTCTTTATATGGTTAAAAATATATATAATAATATCTTAGCATTTCTTAAGCATTGCATTTGAACAAATTTTAAAATTGTTTTGTTTAAACAGAAACAACAATAACTGAACGAATCATCCTCTAAGGTGCAAAATCACTATCTGATTTTTTATTCCATAAATATCACTCCTTTATTAAACTTTTAATTCTAAATGAGGAAAATTGATTATAATACTTTATTTTTTTAGGCTTTAAGTTACGATTGATTTATAAGAAGTTAGCAAAAAATGTTTTTGTGGCAAAATCATTTTATGAAAAAATTTATTCTATCGTTTAGGTAATATTTGATTTTTATAATTTTATGAATAAATATTATATTTATATTAACCATTAATTATTTGACTTAAATACTAGATAGTGAAATTGATTTCCATTTTAAAATTACGTATACTATCAAAAAATAATTGTTTTACTGCAAAATTAGAAAACATATTTTTAAAAACTTCAATTTCCTGCAGCTAGAACGGAAAAAAAATTGATTTTTCAATTGTGTGATAATTTAGAAAAAAAAATTAAATATTTATATATTTGATTATATCATATATCATATTAATCGAAATTTCTTTTCAGGCATTTCTAAAAGAGAAAAAAAAATGTCGGTCTGCATTTTTTTTTATGTATAATAGATGAGGTTACCATTTCATTTATTACTTTAAGTTGGCAAATTGCCTTGAATCCTAACGGATATTTCGTTTTAGATTGCTTCTGAATTATATGAAAAGATAAATCGTACATGAATTTTAATCTACCATCAATAAATATTTTAATTGAGAGTATGATCAAAATAATGTATTATTATTATAAACCTAATATATTTTTTGTGATAGCTTATAATATTCTTAAAGGAAAATAATGAAAAAAAAATTGCGAATGGTAATTGTATGTAAGTCAGTATTTTTAAGTTTAGGATCACATTATATAACAATATTATTAAAGAATAGTTTTCTTTAAAAACAAAACTAACGCTCCGAGCCTAGTTTTTATTCTCTACCAGGATAACATAGACTCTTTTACGGTGAATAGTTCTTTTGCAATTATTCCACCATGTAGAGGGAACCGAGGCGCACGATAAATCTGACAAAGCTTTTTGTTCTCCCATAGTGTGGTTTGGTACGGGTTTCCAACGCAGGTGTTTTTCTCGTCCCTTGAACGAGGCTCAAAATTACGAGATCCATTGCCAATAGCCTTCATGTTGCTTTAAAATGCGACGTTAATTTAACTTTCACACACGCTCTTTTGTAATTATTTGCTCTATGAGGTGGCAAGTTACAATCAACCTCTACTTCTCTCTTGTAGTTTTTCGAAAATTTGCAGACCATTTCAAGACGTATCTTTACAGAGCAGCAAACCTTTCTTCCCCAAGTTGCAAAAAACACAAAAACAATATTAAGAGCTTTTCAAAACTCACACGAAGAGAGATTCTTCTTCTTTTTAGTCCTGTAACATGTGTTTTTCGGCCCTCAAATGTGGCCAATTCAAACTCCTCTGCTCCAAGCATAAAATAAATTCCTCAGGGATGACCCGTCACCAAAAACTGTCACCGGTGACCCAATCATTGAACACTACATAGCAGCACTGCTAAATTCAACTGGTTGATTATTCATTCATTCCCCATGAAAATTCAAAGACACGCATTTCAAACAGCAACTTAACACACCCCGCCATCTCAAAAAGACACTAGTAGTGTTGTAAGGGTCTTGGAATTCATTCTTTACAAGCTTTTACAGATCACTTGCCCCACAACGTCCAACGGAAAAACGTTTCTATGACACTCAAACTATCTGGAGATGTAAGAAGTGTGACAAAAAAACAAAACAAAAAAAGAGACTGGTCCAATAAATCATTGCACGTACAGAATCAGTTTTTCCTGACATTATCACCTTCAAAGTAGTTCCTTTTAGCATTCACACACTTCTGTATTTGGTGCTGCAATTGCTGGTAACAGTTCTGGAACGAGATCTTTTGAAGTCCCTTCAAGAGATTTTCTGTTCTTGTCTTAACCTCTCCAATTGGGGTAAAATAGGTTCCTTTCAGCAAGATTTAAATGCACCAAATTAAAGAAAATCGCATTGGGACAAATCAGGTTAATAAAGAGGATGCCTCATCACAGTAATGTTTTTGCTGGCCAGAAACTGCTTGATAAAGCTATATGAGCGGGAGCATTGCCATGGCGTAACAGCCAACCATCACTTCCCAATTCTGGTTCCCCCCCCCCTATTTTTAAGCGAAGTATTTTTAGTACTTCAATGTAGCAGTATTGATTAACGGTCTGACCATTAATGTGAGCGGGAACCTACTCATATCTCGAATTTTTGAATTGTGAATATGTTTCGATCCTTAATCGCTGACCTTTGGCGCTCAGCAGGTTCATAATTCATGCTACCCCCCCCCTTTTCCTCCTGAAAACCTCCTATACTATTCAAACACATGTGCACTAGACAAAGTTTCCTCTCCACAAGCCTCAGTTAATATTTGAAATGATTTTGCAGCTGATTTCTTAAGTTTCACAAGAAACTTGATGTTGATTCAATATTTTTCCGGCAGAATGCAGTTGCACGTGTCCAATCAATGATACTGTACTCCCAACTGGCGTGCTCGATTAAAGCGAAACTGTGTGTGTGTGGACTATATCTATAAAGCAGGTACGTGGGATGACGTCACCGAAATAGTTGTTGCTAACTCCACTAATTTTTTTCAAGCTAATAACAGACTCGTTTTAGTTTTTGTTTCACATCTTGTATTCCAACTCCAGTAATTGTTGGAAAAGCAAATACCTCTAAGTATCGCTCAGAAAATTCAATAGCAAAACCAGATTCCTTTTCAAGGAATATGGAATGCTAAATTAACCACGCTTCCCAATGTCGACACCTGGTTGCCGAAATGGAATCTTTCGTACTGAAAACGTTTAAACTTTGCATAAATACACTTAAGATAGTTATATCTGCAAAAGTTTTCCCTCCCGCTATATGTATTTGTATGGAGTTACCAATCTTGTAACAGAACTTTAAGATCGTACATTGCTCCATTTTTAATATACTTTAAACACTGCGTAATTTTCGCATGCTAAAGTGTTACTACTAGGTTTTCAAAATTCATGTCTCCAAGACTTAGTTGCAAATTTTTTAACATGAATGAAAGTATTTTTCCTACTATGCCCACATTTTGGGGACATGATTTTGGAAATTTTATTGCCATATTTAAAAATTCAGAATGCTCCCAAAAACTCGTATACAAACTTGAAGAAAAGAAGAACATATTGTTAGGAATCATAGTCACTTAGAAAAGCATAAGCAAAAACTGATACCTAGTGTTGCGCGTGACAGCTAAAGGTTGGCACTTGTGACTTCCTCATTACGGACTCAATTAGCGTACGATTAACTTGAATGCAGAGTTGATGGATATGCATTTCGTTTCTGGCCTAGTGAAAGAAAATGGATGTTTTTCTGCAGTATTTTATTAAGAAAGAAATCCAACGAGGTGTCAACCATACTACCAAATGACCGAACAGGTACGTCAGGACCTTGCAAAACGTGTATTTATCGGCAACGATACATGATATCGTGTGAACATCTGTGTTGATTGTACGTAATTTTGTACTATTTTATTACGCAAATAAAAACATTTACATTACTTTACATTGTTGTCCTTTTTATTTATATTTATAATGTCTGTATTGTATTTCCTTCCATGCTTTTCTGTGAGATTATGATTCCTGAAGATGTTTTCGACCACAGTTTCAAATTTGTTCGATAAATTTTGGAATACCCTGTTCTAAAAACTTCTTCTCAACTTTCAAAAATTTGCACTTATAATCCTCAAAATAAAGTAAATAAAATTATTAAATAAAAATTACATTGGTAGAGCAATAATACGTGAAACAGAAAGCATATCATGAATTTTTAGAATGTATCTGATAGTATATCTACTTGGATTAAATTTTTATGTTAAATCCGACGAGCCCTATTAGTCCGAATGGAATTTAGCCCTTAGTCGAGGAGACCTTGTACAAAAAGAGAGTGAAAAGAAAGTGGAATAAAGAGATATTTCAACATTCCTTAATGATGAAAGTAATGGTTAGATTGTCCGTTTCTTAGATTCTTTATAAGCCAACTGCACGGTCCATCAAAGTCCATTTCTGAAAATTTTTCTTAATGATCATTGTGCGTGACATCAGAGTTAGACACAGATATATTGGAATCATTGGGTGTTAAATCTTCCAACTTTATTTATTGACCTACTCGTCTTAGATTTTAGAGACCTTTTGCAGTCATTACCATTTGAAAAAATTGCATTATTTACTGTTTTACTTCTAACCTATACAAACACAAAATAGGAGACCAGCAAGTTGTGCAGACAAAAAAAAAATAAAGAGTTACTAGAAGTAAATATACTTTTAATTCTTCCTGAGTAAGTAATATATAAATTTCGAACTGTATTAATTAGTCATTTAATTATTGGAAAATTGCATGTCAAAGGTAAATTGGGGGTAATTTTACACTGCGGAGAAACGCATTTGGTACACTATTTGCAATAGCTTAGGTTCAATGAGTTCAAACACCTTTAATGCTGCATATTGTTCAATATTCAATATTCAATTATTCAATATACATTATGCATATATTCAATAATTATGTAGTTGATTTATTTATTCTTGAAGGATGAAATTGTATTCACTGTAAATATAACACACACACATTATTATTATTACAAGAACAATATTTTATTGTCCCCAAAGCAATGTAGAAAACTAGAACTTTACATTTATAAATATAAAAATCCTTACAATATATATTTCAAGAAATAAGGCTTTCTTTAACAATAATTATATTTATATTTTTGATGTTATAGTTGCAGTGTGACAAGGCGGTCCTATGTTGGTAGTAATTCAGTTTATTGCACATTTAAACTCACACACAAACGCCAATTTAGACGAAATAACAAAACACACGCGCATATTACATAACGAGGACAAGAAGCGAGAGGGGATGGATTTTCAAGAATCTCGGTTTTTATGTGAAGCGACAACCAGAAGTTCCAAACTCATATGACTTCCGTGGACAAAACTTGCAATGGGCGGAAAGATAACGTACGTTGACGCTTATAAATATTACTTCAGATCCACTGAGATTCCAATTTCTGATTATTTTAAGATTAAATCTTGTCAAGCGTGCAATCCAGTTAGTTATTTACGCGTTAGTCCCGAAATGTAAAACCATTACAAAATAAAAGTAATTTAAGATGGAATTAAAATGAATTATATATGTGTATATATATATATATATATATGGATTCCTGCCTTATTAATGCATTGTTAAACACTACTGACTAAGGACAACTTTTAAAATGTGGGGCTAATCAATTAAAGGGTTAGCCGAATAAAACCTTCCACCATTTCGCGAACGACAGTGAGTGAAATCTAATGAAGAAAGGAATTTTTGTTCTAAATACATTATTATTAAAAAGCTAACGTATCTAAAAATGTATATTGCATGCATCTCTTTTATGTACCACATAAAATTTAATTTAAAGAAAAAATCTTTTTTTCAAACCATATTTTTATCATAACGTTATTTTTAATAGTTAAGTATTTTTTATGTTTTAACTCGTTGCTAGCTTTTATTTGTTTCATATTTTTGCTATATTTTTAATAGAAAAGTTTCACTTTAAAAAAAAACAGCTTAAATAAACCTTTTAAAGTTCAGAAATTAATTAATGTAACTCCACACATATTCTTCTCTTTCTAATTCCATATAAATTGGTTTATTTTAGGTAACATTCATGTTTAATATTCCAAACATTCACACCACCGTTAAAGGGTTGGTTGACAAATTACTAACCTTCATTAATAATGCATTTTTGGTTTCTCAACATGCCAGTTGAGTAGAATGAAATTTTCTATCAGGCATTTACATTTTTGCAAATCTGTACTTACTGAAAAAATAATGTGTTGAAGAATATTAATTGCACTATTTAAAAGATTTCATTATGAATAGATATAGCAAGGCAGTTAGTTATTTCGAGTATCACTATTACGAGTTATTTATTCTAAAAGAGTACAAATAATAGCGTTGCCTATTATTTTTTTAATATACCTTTTTTATCTTGGTGCAGTAGCGTTCTGTTTACTAAAACTTTTGAAGAACTATATATTTACATAAAAATACAGTTCAATAAATTCGGTGTTTCTTTATTTAATTGCCTCATTTAAATACAATGTATATTGAAGTTGCCACTCCTTTAAAACTATATAGGATATAGTTACTATTCTTCTTTTATTTTTCTTATTATTTTATAAAGTAATAGTTACTATTTTTTATTTATTTTTTCATGTTTTTTTCTCTTTATTTTCACCATAACTGATCAAATATCTTTTTTGTAGAATTTAAGGGAAATGGGGCGTTTTTTTTTTTAAACGATTAGATAAAAACATATATTTTTAAAAGAATATCCAATTGTGGTTCAAAAAATATAATTTCGTAATTGATGTTTCATTGTATTAATTTAATGTCACTCTCAACAAAATGAAATTTATTAAGGTTTAGGTAATATATTCGATGCTTTATTTCAGAATTAAAAATATTGTTAACAATGCACATTTTTAATTGGAGTTTATTCTAGTGATTTTTGGTAATCCATTTATTAGTCTAAATAAAGGCGGAAACAATTATGTAATTATATCACAGTAAAAAGCGTACTTTAAGTAAGAAAGGGAAGTTTATGTTTTTATCTCAACTAGAATTTTCTTTTCTAATTCACTAAATGTAAGATATTAAAACAAATAAGTAACAAAAATATTGTAACCGCATAAATTCTACCAAATCCTTAATAAATGTTTTAAATACATTGATTTTTTGTGTTCTTTATTATTAGGTTATTCATATTTTGAAACTGTTTTAGTAGTTCGTAAATCACTCAAGTAATCCTATTGAAGCAACTAAAGACTTTTATTTTAATCTATAGAAAATGTGATATACGAATATTTCAATTAACTTAAATGGCATTTTTTCGTCATAAAGCGGCAATGTATCAAGACTTTTAAATAAGTAAATAAAAATTTTAATACTTTTTTTCCTTGGAATATTTTTAAGAAACTATTTGGAGAAAAGAATACAAATATTTTAAAAAAAATCAAATGAATGTTTTCCACAAATATCGAATATCCATAATAATGTGACATTTAATATAAATATGAGGACATGAGAAGCATTTTATTGAGAAAGAATTTAGCTTACATTCTGCAGCCTTTTTACTACTAAGCTTTACGCAAAACATTCCTATTCTACTGCAGTCAACATATTAATTTCCTGTAATTTAACTTTATTTTAATGATTCTTTAAACATTTTTTTAAAATTCTGAGAGACATTCATGAATAATTTTTCAAAAAAAAAATATTAATTATGCTTAACTATGCAAAAAAGTAAAGTTTGAGATCCATTTTACTGTGCATTATATATCTATAACTTTAAGCATAATTATCAATAATGAATGGATTTTAATTAACATAAGATAAATTATTTGATATCGAAAGTTTCAAAAAAATTATTTTCACATTAGCTTTAAGTTTTACACTTCAATTTTATTGCACATGTATATCACTTCCATATAAAAAAAAATCTGAATTCGCGAAGAAATTTCACAAGTAATTTCAAAACTGAAATTTGCTTTGTTAATTTTTAGAATAGGAGGGGGGATTTTTATCAGAATTTTGCTTAAAATTATAATCATTTTTGTAATCCTTATAATCATCTATCAGCGAGAACACACACACCTTTCAAATAAGCCTTCTTTAAAAAGAATGAGCATTCAACGAGTACATTTACCACTGTGTAAGCTTAACCTCACGGTAAATATATTTTTTTTTGAACAGAATGTAAAAATCCATTTTTAAATTCATAAAAGTATGTACACAATTTAAACATCTTTTAAAAGTAAGATATTATTTACAAATAATTAAATTCAATACATTAAATATAAATCAAGCATTTTTAATCACGCAAAATAAATTATGAAATAATTAAATAAAAATTTGATATATGAAAATCATACAAATATAATAAATTTGATATTTTAAAAAATCGTAATGCAATTACGAATCACAAATTATGAAAATGTTACTATACAATGTGATGGGTGGCTTGGAGGCTGGAAGGCTTAGATGCTGATCGGGTTTGAAGATGGTCCCTAAGACACATGTAATTTGTGTATTCCCCTTGTTTTTTGTTGACAGGATGTTGTCGCATTCCTTAGTTGGGGGGTCCCAACGGCCGGTCAGCAAAGTTGAATGGACTCATAATTTGGAAGAGTCGTCGTGAAATTTGTAACTTTGCGCTTGGTTCCTGACCAATGGCTAGGCGGGACCAAAGGGCGTGCGGATGAAAAAGGGGGTAATTTGCCCCCACTTAAAAGGAGGAACCGGGACATTTCTCGGCAGATTTACAGATTAGCAGAAGACAGGTTACCATGATTTCAGATTAAGAGAGTTAAATTTAGGCCGTCCAAGTACCACCCAGCTCCATGCCTCCGTTTCAGATAAGTGAAATGTTGTAGTATTCTTATTCTTAAAATTTTAATAGTTTTATTATTTTAACCTGGAAATGTTTTAAAAGTAATAAACGAATTTGATTTAATTAAATCCGAATTATTCATTTAATCTCATTGTTTTTTAATTGAGTTTTAAAGTACTAACCACTATTATGATGCAGACATTAGTTAAATTAATCGAACCTGCGTAAGTCATAATATGTTAAATTAATGAAGTAATTGTAGCGCTGCATCATCTGGTGCCAAGTGACCAGGATTCGAGGAAATTTTTTTTCCCTCTTTCGTTCACGCGTGAATTTTTTAGATGAATTTGGGCAACCGCTAATGTGTTGTGTTCGAATGTATAATAAATTTAAGATTGTTGTAATGTTGAATACATTGGCGTTAACTTTAAAGCAAATTATTTTTTTCCCTCGCAAATTTAATTTTATTTTCCTTGGTAGATGAAAGGTTGCAAAATTTTTTTTTTGATCTCATATTGTTCTAATGTATTTAGTCACTGGTATATTGGATGGAGATGGATCCTTCTCTTTGTAAGAATGTCAGCAAAATTTTTTTTAACTTCATTCTGTCGATAATTTTATCTTAATTGCAACTCGCCGGTTTTAGATAAAATTCGCATAATGCCTCGTTCTCGTCAGGCCGATCCTGTTCAATTGCATACTACTTCGATTGGTTTAATTTAATTGAGTTGATCCCACAATTTGCGGGCAGTGAGGGTTCGAGTGTTAGAAAATTTTTAAATAAAATTAACGAAGTTGGGCAATTGGGCAGATAATGAGAAAACTGCAATTTTGAAACTCTAACTTTCAGGTGTAGCGGAAGAATTTTTTTTTTGCTGACCCCAGCAATAATGATATTCACGACTTCGAACAATTGTCTCAAATTCTCCTTAAGAGATTCGAATGCACAGTTCCATTGTCCACAAAACTTCAACTGTTCTCCGTTTGTCAGCAGGTAATTTTTGAGACTGTGCAGGAATTCGCATCTAGAATCAAAAAATTGGGAAATCAGGTTTTCGAGTCGCATAACGTTGTGGCATCATCGGCAGTCCGACAGGCGAACGATCAACTTTTACAATCGAGATTCATTAGTGGGCTAAAGAATGATATTAGAAGATTCGTATTGGCGAGGGACCCCACGACATTCGAACAGTCCATTTTGGCCGCATTGTTAGAGGAGCAGCATCAGAGACTTAATGAAATAGCGACAAACGATCGCGCGGGATCGGGAGAGAATAACAGAGAATCAGCGATTGTTTCAGCCCTTGCGGAACGCGTACAGGAATTAAATATAAGAGTGGGTAAACTACAACAAACCAAGGGCTCCGTAAATGCCTATCACTCTGATTCATCGAGAAATTTCCCTCGCAGAAACCCCGTTTCATTTCGATGTTATTATTGTCAACATTTAGGTTATAAGCAAAACGAGTGCCGAAAACGGATGAGAGATGAAAGCCTCACAGAGAATACACATGGGTTTCCTGGAAATTCGCTAGGTCGAAGCGGTTATTCACAGAGACAGAGATACAATGTCAATCAGAATAAGGGAGTGATTTATGAATCACCGCCCTCGGGAGGTTTTCGGGGTGGTTTTCAACCAGATTTTCACGGTCAAAGGAACGCAGGGAATTTAAACTTTCGAGGAGGGATACGTCATTAGAACACGGGCAATTGGGCGCTCTCTCTCCAAATTGTAATGTTAACTTACCGATTGTCGAGGCAAGCTCTGGGGGCCATAAGTTCAATATTTTGATTGATTCTGGAACTTCTGTTTCACTATTGTCAAATTCTCTTTTCGACAAAATAAAGAATAAATATATGAAACCGTTGGAAGTTCTAGTAAAAATCAAGGCAGT